>JAODAL010039888.1:0-37524 GCA_025379985.1 Phyllomedusa bahiana
GGGATGTTCACGGTTTTACTTTGCAGCGTTTTGGGCGTCATTTCGCCGCTATTGCATTTATACAGGGCAAAATTTTCGCCACTTACAGAAATTTCAACTCTCATAAGTGCATGGTTACTTCGTCTGCCCGCGCGTACAATACGATCGTATCATATGCCGGGGGAGAGAATTGACATGCAAATTGTTGTAAATCGCCGCTGACAACGCAGGTCAGTGGGGCCGGCTGGCTGCCAGCCCCCCTGGGCTTTTGAAATACACGCTGATCAGTGCGTGCTTCCAAAACACCCCGTGTATTGTGGCGCGTACTATACACGCCCCAATACGCCGTGTGAACATACCCTTAGGCAATGTTCATACGGATTATTTTGGGACGGATTTCAGCCCGTAATTTGGGGCCTTTGCGCAAATTTACACTGAAATCCTCCCATCATTAGGTAATCCACAGTTCTCATAGAAAACTATGGTTTCCGCTCCTCTCCTCTCAATTTTCGGATAGCCCGCTAGAAATACCCTATGGCCCGAACCCCCCCCCCCCCCCCCCCCCGCCCCGGGACCCCGGCTAATTGGGGGCGAATCCGTCCCGCAATTACGCCGGAATAACCTTTGGAACTCGGCCTTAGGCTGACCAGTTTCAAAGGTATATGGCCAGCTTTACCATTTTCCCCTATGTAGAACCACAGCCAAACTAGTTTAATCAAAAATTTTAATATTTTTATTTAATATGGTTGTCATAAAACTCACTGTGTGGGTGACCTATTTGTAATACATTTGATTTGGTTTTTCATTGAGATGTCGCTCAGAGGTATTTTGCAGCTCCCAGCATCGCAATAGGTCCGTTCATGGAGCAGTCTCTGTCAGCGCCAGGAAGCGGAGGAAACCTCAGATCCCTGGCACTTAACCCTTTGATTTCCGCGGTCCGTGACTGCAGCATAACCAAAGAGGATTCCTCTGCTCCATTCGTTATCGGGACTCCCAGTGACCCAATGGAGCCTGGAGAATGTCTGTACAGTCAGCTCCGAGGCCCCAGGGCTGTCTGTATAACAAGCCTGAAGTCATGGCACACTGCGCTGCCCTGACTGCTACTTGTGTCTAGCTAACACAGATTGTATATATTTCTATATGCTAATACATTACCAAGTGTAAAAAAATATCGTTTAAAAAATTATCCTTTAATGGTATTAAAAAATAAAAAGGTAAACGGTGTGGGGGAAAAAAATAAAATAAATATTTAATAAAAAATTATTGTGCATACATTATACACAAATAAAAAAAAACAAAAAAAAACTACGCAATAGGTATCCACATGGCCGTAATAACAGCCTGTAGCATTAGTCTAACAAGTTATTTAGTGTGAAATGGTGTAAAAAATAATTAAAAAAGAAAAGATATTGAAGAAAAGTTGAAAAAAAATTCTGCAGTCATTTATATGCAAACTCAAACTAGGTAAGGAACTCACTTCCTGGCAAAACCCCTTTAAGGTTTTTTCAGACCTGGGGCTTAAGGGGTTAACAATGGCCGCCTTTTAAAAAAAAAAAAAAAAAAAAAAAAAAATGAATGTAAATGTGTTATTCTTGTGTGGAAACTGTGCAGTTCTGGCATCATTTGGTGGAAAGGTTTGCCCCTGGGCACTATAAGGCCATAAAGTAGGGAGCAGGGACTAGAATGGGAAATCTACTGCTGGACAAACATTGGTCTATGTGATATCGTAGATGGCTGGTGTGAGAGAAGTAAAGCCGTGGTGTAGCTAGAGGTTGCAACGGTCAAACTAGTAACTGGGCCCCTGAGCCAGGAAGGACCATAGGTCCTCTCATCCTACAGTGTGGAGCTTGCTGGTTCATAAAGACCAAGCTATGCAGGAATCTGAGCTGGCGCTTGCATGGTTTGGGCTCAGCGGTTAGGATCAGATCTATACTGGTCAATAGCGGCCACGGCATCTAGGCAGCCCTCTGTCAACCAATGGTACCCCTACCATCAGTCATCTATTAACCGTTTCAGGGACCCATACAGCCAAATCAAATGGGACCCTCACCCATTGCTAGTCCTATGTTTTAACATGTCAGTGGGCCCATTTTTAGATTAGTGCCCCTGACAGGGGTACTGACCATACTGCCCTATTGTCACTCCTGCCCCTGCAATGTATTTGTAGGGTGCTGGCGGTTGCCCACATAATGGGCTCAGGGTTTGTGGTTTTTGAAGATCGAAACAGGGTCTAGTAGGCTGCCTGTCATAGGCACAATACATAACGCTACAATAATGTATCGCTATGTATTATAAAAACGATCATGGACTAAAAAAGTGAAGGGAAAAAAAAAAGTGAAAAACCATTACGACACTCGGAGTGTGCAAGCTATAGACCTATAGCCCTTTTAAATTCGGACATCAAGATATTTTCAAAGCTCTTGGCCAACAGACTGAATACCTGGCTGCCCCAACTGGTCCACAAAGACCAAGTGGGGTTTGTCCCTTGTCGTCAGGGGGGTGATAAACACGCGCCGAGCATAGATTTATTGAACATCGTAAATCTCCAGAAGTGCGAAGCTCTACCGACGCGGAAAAAGGCCTTTGAACCGCCTTAGTTGGGATTTTCTACTTACCACCCTTAGGTCCTTTGGTATCACCGGGAATTTTTTGGAGCCGTCGCGAGCCTCTATTCCACTCCGTCGGCTTCTATAAAACTGCCAAACGTGACCACCCATCCTTTAAAAATGTAATAATTTGCACTCGCCGGGGCTGTCCCTCCTTTCCCCCCCCTCTTAATACTCTGTATGGAACCCCTCGGCTCCGAACCCCGTTCCCACCCTTCCATTTCAGGCATCCATGTCAAGGAAAAGAGAATTTAAAGTATCCCTTTTTGCGGATGATGCCCCTATTGACGCTCACCGACCTCACCTCATCGCTCTCAAACTTGCACACTCTGCTGGGAAATTCGGTAGGGTATCGGTTTTAAAGGTTAAGCAACCAAGCCCAGAGGCCCTCCCCCTAAACGTCCCGCAACGAAACCCTGGTAGGACTGCAACTCAATACCGATAATAAATGGCAAAACTCCTCGCTTAAAAAACTGGGAGTCAATTTAACACAGACTATAAGTCCCTATACCGGGCAAACTCCCCTCACTCTTCCAGGGTATACGCATCCTGCTGACTAAATGGCATACCATGACACTATCCTTAATTGGGCGTATTAACACTGTCAAAATGTCAGTCCTGCCCAAGCTACTATATCTTTTTGAGACCCACCCCGTTCCGATCCCTCTTAGTGCCCTAAAATCTGTACAATCGGCTATATTTAAATTTGTATGGGCCCCAGGACGGCACAGGATTGCCAAAGATGTGTTGACAGCGACAGGAGCAGGGGTGGTCTGGCGGCCCCTAATATCCTGAAGTATTACTGGGCAACACACTTACGTATTATCCCAGCGTGGTCTACCTTATCAGCATTTTCTAAATGGATGGAAATTCCACCCTAACATGTTCCTTTGGCATTCCAAGGATATTCCAAGAACAGGGCCCCGGCCAGGCCCAATAGAGTTTCCTAGATCCATTTGGAAGTGCTGTCAGGCTACATTCCCCTTGGCTTCTAAGGCATCTCCGATGTCCTCCTTTCTTTACACCCCCCTCATGCCTGCTAGCACATCTGGCGCTTTTGTAGCTCCTTGGCAACAGCATAACCTGTTCCGGTTTGCAGACATCGCACACTTCCGCACCAGGGAACTCATCCCATTCGCGGATCTATCCGACCAAATTCCCGTCTCCCTCCTGGGGCTCAGTTTCATACCTCCAAATTAAACACTTAATGCAGGTTCACACTGGCGGATCCCGCCTCGATCCCCACCCCCCTTTGAAAGGCTGTGCAAGTGGGGGCATAGGTCCAAAGGCCCGACCTCGCAGATATATGCTATCTTGAATGACTTCACCCCAGACGCTGAGCCTTACTTTCCCTATATGCACAAATGGGAAACTTTTCTGGGACGTAAACTTCCCTACCAAGTCTGGCAGGTCATCTGGCATAAGGCAGATGCCTCCTCCGCTTGTATAACCTTTAAAGAAAATCAGTATAAACTCTTAATGCATTGGTACCACACCCCGGAGTTACTCCACAGATTTAATCCAATGAAATTCAGAGCCTGCTGAGATGTGGTGCCGCCCCGGGGGCGCTGACTCACATATTCTTGGGATTGCCCCAATATAAAAACAAATTTTGGTTTCAGGTTAGCGGGGTCCTGGAGGGGACATTTGGCCGCAGAGTCCCGATTGATCCGTCTACATTCCTTCTAAATCTCCCACCAGGAGGTTTCTCAAAATTAGAAGCTAAGCTCCTCCTACACATTCTAACGGCCCCCATTGTTTTGTTTTCGGCCTTCTGGAAGCAGACACCCCCCCCCCCCCCCCTCCACGCACGACCTACACACAAGGATTCGCGAAGTTCAGTGCATTTGAAGAAGCTCACCTCTTGCCTACAACCACAAAACTGGATCTTCATGATGCGGTCTGGAAACCATGGGTCTCTTACTGGACCCAGTTACAACCTTAGGTCGTCATGACCCATCTGGCATCCTCCTCCTTTAACCCCCCCCCCCCCTCCTCCTCCTGGGTGCTTGTCCCGAGCCTTGACTTAATGACTCTTGAGTCATGCTCCCAATTCATTGTCGCACGCGACTTGGCATGGACCTGAGTGCCCGGTGCAAAATCATGGTCATACCCCTTACACATCCGCCATTAAATGGTCTCCCCTTTTCCTTCCTGTCTCACCCATAAAGTTTAGTCTTATTGTCTGTCAATTTGTCTTTTTGTTTGTCCTCCCTCCCATGTCTTTATATCTCTACATTATTCCCAATACTGTTTGTTTTTTTTGTTTTTTTTTTAACAAATGCATTTGGTACACTTGTGTTATCATTAAATGCACTGTTGAACATAAATAGGTTTAATACCTTCCTAGGGTACGGCCCTCATTCTCTGGGAACAGCTACCAGAGTTGTTGATTTGAATGCTATGCAATGCCTTGCCTTGACAATTATCATTATGACATTAGCATTGTGTGTCTAGTTTCTTTTGCTTTTGTTTAGTGAAAATAATTGTGAAAATCTTTAATAAAATACAGTTATAAAAAAAAACAAAAAACATTACGACACTGCATTGACAGACATTAAAGAGTGGTAATGGTCACAGATAGCCAAGACTTCTGGCCTGGGCCGACCATACTGTGAGGAGCTGTGGCTGCAGAGCAGTATACCCTCTGATTTTTGTTTTGTATTGCAGCGGATTTTGAGGCAGTTTTGGACATTAATTTCCTCATTCCCTGGGGCTCATCTGCACCTTACTACACAACAGGATTTTACACAATTGGATTTCAAATTCTGCTCAGAAAAAATGTTTAAGTTTCCACTGTGATCTACAATGTTTATTCCTGTCGAGAACAGAGAAGGACATATTACCCATGGTTTTCACACCTATTCCATCTCATGAAAATCGCACCATGTGAACATACCCCTAGGCCCCTCATCTTCCCAACACCAGCCTGCAGGGGCTAGTCTCACCACATACCCCACTTAGCCATCCTTACAAGAGATTTCTTGCAAACTATTAAAACCCCCCCTATAACACTTTCCATGATACATGTGCATAGTGTGAATGTGAAACACTAGTTAATGACGGTATTTTATGTTACAGTACAGGATTAGAGACCTGTAAGACTATTTCTCTATATAATTTCACTATATAGTCATTATAATGTGTGCGTGCCCAGGCGTTCGGATGTACGGAGCCAGGCTGAGTAGGCCACCGAGAATTCACACGATTTTAATATTGAACGAACAATAGAAATATCAGAATGAGTTATTATTTCGCTTGTCTGTCCGTGATGGCTGGGCTGATTTATAGGAAACACTGAAGGATAGATTTAAATTAGAAAGAGAAAAATTATCTTTCTTGAAAGCACAATGTATGTTGGCAACGATACTGCTGGCAGATACATCTTACAGAAAGTGATCTACAATACAGGGGAAGCACAATTCAATGTATTATATATAGATTCAGTACATCATATTAAATAATGAATATACCGTAGAGAAGAATAAAACTATAAATATAATATGTTATATATTCCTATATTGGACTGTGGACAATCACTTCTTGTTAGAGTCCATGACTAGAAAATGTTCAATTGCTTACAGCGCCTCTACAGGGGAATTAAGCATTACACGTTTGTTATTGAAATCAGTGATATGTAATACATGGGCATAACTATAGCCATGGGGCCCAGAGTTTGACGGGGAGCACTCAGGTGAAAGCTCATGGTACCTCTTTTTACGGTAATAACCCATTGGGGGCTTTCTATGTGTGTTCTCTGATATACGGCGCTATTATTTATACCTTTTAATTATTACTGCTTCTATTGCTGTTTTTCTAGGTGTGGGGGCACATCTCATTTTGCTGTGGGGCAATATGAATTTAAGTTATTTCCCTTCATAGGGAACAGGTGGAGTTACCGCCCCTTCCCTATGAAGGGTTACCCCTTTCGGGGCGGTTACTCCGCCTGTTAGGCAGGGCATATTGCAGACTCTTGGGATTGAATTTGAATTTCCCTAATATTCATGTAGGTTTGTCCCTCTGGATATCTTCCACCGGGATCTTTGACCTAGGATACTACCTGTGGAACACGCGCCTTTCATCTGGTCTACAATAGGTCACATGAGTGTACCCACGTGCCCGTTTATTAAATGTATATAACTAGAAACCGTACATTTAGTAGAATAAGTTCCTGGAGACATTCTTTCAATATTGTCTATATTTTCATCTTTTAACCCCTTAAGGACCCTGGACGTACTTGTACATCCCAGGGTCCTTAAGGGGCTTTGCAGGGGGATGGCTCCGCTAATCGCCGCTAACACCCGGCCGTTACAGCACGAATGGCCAGCGTTGCCTGCACGCGCTGTTTAACCCTTCAAATGGCGCGGCAAAGATGGCTGCGGCGTCTGAATGAAGATTGGTGCCGAGCACCGATCGTCAGGGCGATCGATCGGCATCGCCACAGCACACCTGCAGCGATCCGATGCCTGGAGATGGCAGCGGGGAGCCTTGTGAAAGCTCCCATCACTGCCATGTCCTGGTTTGCCCCACTTCCGGCCGCAGACAGGGAGTGGGGAAACCGCCATCTTGGTACAGTCTAATGCATTGTCTATGCAATGCATTAGACTGTATTAATGATCGCGCCACCTAGTGGTCAAGCACCCTAGGTGGACTCAATGTTACATTAAAAAAAAAAATAAAGTTTTAAAGTAAAAAAAAATATTAAAAGTTAAAATCACCCTCTTTCCCCCATTTTACAAATAAAAGCAATAAAATAATAAAAAAGTTACACATATTTGGTATCGCCGCGCCCAAAAAAGTCCGATCTATAAAAATATAACACCATTTATCCCGTACACTTAACACCATAGAAGAAAAAAATTCCAAACGGCAAAATTGCGTTTTTTGGTCATTTTACGTCACTTAAAAAATGGAATAAAAGTGATCAAAAAAGTCGCATGCATTCCAAACTGATAGCGATAAAAAGTACACTTCAGCCCACAAAAAATGCTGCCTCATTGACGTCCGTAGGTGTTAGTACAAAAAAGTTATTGGTCGCACAAACTGGCGCCGCCGCGCAAATTTCAAAAATAGGAAGAGTTTGGAATTTTTTTTAACGGTACCAAAACATAACGGACAGCCTACATCTTTGGTATTGCCGGATGCGTAACAACCTGTAGAACACAGATAACACATTATATTTACCGAAGATTGAACGCTGTAAAAGCAAAACACTCGCAAACATGGCGAAAATACTTTTTTTTCCACAATTTGTCTCACTTAGAGACTTTTGGGGTTTCCCAGTATATTCTATAGTATAGTGAATAACACCATTAGAAAGTACATCTTGTCCCGCAAAATAAAAGCCCTCATGTGTCTATGTAGGTGGAAAAATAAAAAAGTTATGGCTCTGGTAAGGCGAGGAGGGAAAAACGAACGTGTCAACAAAAAAAAAAAACACCGGGTCCTTAAGGGGTTAAGATTTTATGGAATTTGAATAAAAGCAAAGTTTTAGCCGGTATTCTTTTTGTTTTTTTTGTGAAATAAGGCTAAATGGGCCAATAGGGGACCTAGTTTTGGATATACTCTGTTCCCTCCTTGTAAAGACATGACACCATTGCAATATTAGCAGACTTTTTTTTTTTTTTTTTTTTGTACAAGCACTGGTCAACCCCTTTAAGTATCAGTCTATAAGCTGCAGGGCTGAAGGTATTAATATAGATTTTAGAAGTAGAAGACAACAAAAAGAATAGATGCAAAACTTAAAATTATCTTTACTGGCTCTGTACACTATATTGTATCCAGAAACTTAACATTTAAATAGATTTCTGAGCCTCCGGCATATGAAAACTGCTTAAACCTCTCCGAGTTACTGTCGAGAGGGAGAAAAAGATTCAAGTGTCTAAACATAATCTCTAGAAAAGAAAGAAAATCTGTTGTTATTTATGCTGGTTGTTTCTTCCAAGAGAAAATATCATTATGACAATACATCTCCTCCAAAGTAACTGGGAACATAAAGCTGTATTCTGCATCGACATAAAGAGAAACCGGTCAATTCCAAAATCTAATTGATCGTTTGTGATCTGCTCACAAAGCCTCAGAAGCAATGGATTACAGCCTCTGGATAGGTGGATAAAATTAATCATTGATTATTGTTTTTGTGTGGACTGCAGAATAAAATTTTAATAAGCCAGAGTTGAACTTGCACTGATACGTAAAGGAATTGCATACATAACAAGGCTGTCTATTCTAGTCTTATGAGAAGTTAACATGATGGATTTTAATGGGGAATTCCATGCAGAGTCTACAACATCCATGTGCAGTCTGACCTCCCAGTTATCTGCAGGAATAGTCCACACTGTAGTTCACACTCTGACTTCCAACATGGATTTTCTACACCGAGAATTTCAAATCCGTGACATGGGGGAAAAAAAAAGAAATGGACATGTCCATTCCTTAAAATGTATCCTCCTTGGAGTCCACTTTGGGCAGGAGTATCCCAGTTTAGCCCCATTGAAACGGGGAGAACTGGATCCAAATTGGAAGCACAAACTGCCTCTGCACAGTATATATCCAGGAAATACATTTAAATTCCTGCCAAGGATTCCACATTGGATTTTTCCGATATGAAAAACCCGATAAGTGAAAATGCCATATCAATACAAGGTGAAGGTCACTCCAGTTTCCCTGTTAATCCACCATTAGTTCACAGGCTTTTATTTATGGTCGGCTGTACTTTGCTGTACATTTATAGACCACAAGCTGATATAAACAGTCTACTGATGATTTTGCCATGATCACATTATTTGAATTCATCAGACAGCTCAATAAAATTATTAATGCATCCCTCCTACTTGTGGAAATAGAAAACCAACTAAGCAAAATGTTGCTATAACAAAATTCTAGTGCCACTTAAAGGGAACTTGATAGCAACTAGGTGTAAAAGATGCCCTAATCTTGCCCTGCCTAGGCAGAGTACCCGCCCTGAGAAGGACAACCCCGCACTCGAACCTCTTCCTAAAATATAACCTAGTAAATGGGTGACAAACAGAAGATAAACGGAAGACAAACAGTAAACAGACACAAGCAGACAAATAATAGAGGATAGTCAGATGGGCCGAGGTCAAACCAGGAATATGCGCAGTACTGAAGGACAAGACGAGAGAATAAATGGGAAGACAGGCCAAAATCCAGAGAACCAGCGAAACACAGCAGAGCAAAAACAAACAGCTAGGACACAAGAAGTAATCATCAACAGGGCCAGGGCAACAGGATAAGGTTTAAATACCCGGCCCCAGCCATGGATTGGCTCAAGTGCTTAACCCATCAGGCATCAAACCGCACCCTGACTGAGGCTGCAACAAATCATTAAAGGGCCAGTAGCGCACTCCTGACAATTTTGGAGCTGAAGTCTTCACCACCAACTCCTATTTGTACTTTCTAAAGGTGTATTTAGTAACCTTTTTTTCCAATGTGTTAAAAGTTTAAAGCCTGAGCGTGCCATATGTAGTCAAGGTGGTGGCACCACCTGGGTGACAAGTTTATCTCACCTAGTTCTTTCTAATCAATCTTGATTGACAGCCTTGAGTACAAGAAATTTGTACAAAAGGCCATCCTTAAATCTATGCATGCTCTAAAAGTATAACTTAATGGTTGATATGATTAAAGGGGTTGTCTCACTACAAAGAATAGCCTTCAAAATGTAGGGAACACTAAATGAAGACGTTTTCCAAATATATTGCTTTGTTCATCTTTTTTTGTTCGGGAGCTACAAATTATTTTATCACCTTCTGAGGGCTTTCTAGTTCCCCAAGTGACCGACCTGTGTACTTCTTCTCCCCTGCTGTTTGGTCTATCTGATATCAGGGAGTGATTTCGTCATCACACAGGTTGTGGCAGTGTTAGAGCTTGTGTGTTATCTGATCTTTCAGACAAAAGACAGTAATTATTTTACTGTTTACATTAGCTCAGAAGCTTCTCCAGACCTCAGAGAAGGCAATTTATTTAACCTAGAACAATAAACCAAGAAGTCTGACTACATGGAGCTTATATGCTAATTACAGACAGCTTGACCAGGAAGTGACAAAGCAAAGCAGCATTATTTCATTCATGCATCCTATGAAACTTTGAGATGAGACAACCCCTTTAATTAGGGTTTCCTATCATCGAGGCTATCATTCAAACCCTACAGCTCCAAAACTCAAATAGTTGGGATGCTGTGTAAAATGTAAAGAAAATAAGAATGCAATGATTTGGAAATCTTCTAGAAATATGTTATTCACAACAGAACGTAGAACACGGATCAGAAGTTGGCAGTTACTTATTTTTCCTTTTTACTTGAAAAACTTAACTTGATGGCAGCAACACATCTCAAAGTTAGGACAGGGCCATGTCTACCATTGTGTAGCATCCCCTCGGACTTTCCTTTTGTGAAGCCATGCTGCTGTGATATATGCAGTATGTGGTTTAGCATTGTCTTGCTGAAATATACATCCTAAAAAGAGATGTCTGGCTGGGAGAATATGTTCTAAACCCTCTATATACTGCTTAACAATGATAGCTTTCAAGATGTGCTAGCTACCCATACTATAGGCACTAATGCAACCACATACTATCAGTTTTTTAACTGTCTTCTAGCAAGTTCAGTGGTCCCTTTTATCTTAAGTTCACAGTACACAAGCTTATGATATTTAACGTTGGCCTTGTCCTTTGTGCACATAGATTTCTCCAAATTATATAGATTGCCATATACAGTATAGAGTCACATCAAAATGATCAGAGTTTTTGCAATTTTACTTTGAAGAACATTTTTCTAAAATTTTTCTACCGTTTTTTTTCTACCGTGGTTTTTAACAGGTTGTGTATAAAAGGAACATGTTAGAGAAGCAGAGTCTCTTAGAAGCAAAGACGGTCGGTTCACCAGTCATGTAACTCAGTTAAAAACTGACCCTCCCAACTGTTTTTCATTAGTATCACTTACATTTGCAGCATTTTGTTAACCCTGTCTCAACTTTTCTGAGATATGTTGCTGCCATTACTTTCTAAATGAGTTTTTTTTTTTTCAAACTAAATAGAAAAATGTGGAGCTCTCAACTTCTCATATTTGTTCTATGTTTTGTTGATAATAAAATACGGCTAGAAGAGATTTCCAAATCATCCATTCTCTTTACATTTTCTCTTCATTTTGGAATTGGGGTTGTTGGATGTGAACATCTTGAGTTTAGTTCCCATAGATCCTTAATAACATACAGGTAGTAAAAGTCTTCTATGTGCATTATGAGAGGCATCATACTTTTTCTTCTTCCTCATTAAGGTATCATGTGAAACATGATTTGAGATGGTGGACAGACTTTAGATACTCCACTGCTATATCTGCCGCCTTAACACCATTTCTATCACAGCCCGATTCTTGCACTTAGCCTGAAGTTGGGTGAAAAAACAGTTTAGTGCATAAGAAGCACATTTAATTTCTACCAACATAAACCACAGCTTTCCTCTAATTATGCAGCTGCTTTAGATTTCTAAAATTACAACTTAGAGATTCCAGGTGTAATCTAAACATAAAAATAATTTTCTCCTATAAGTAACCTAGAAAAGCCTCATGTTATAAATTCACTTCTCTTTATTCTTCAGGTGAAAACTGAATTTCAGATTTGCCTTTGATCTTCTAGAAAAATGTCATCTGGTTTATCTTCTACTGCTGACATTGCCGGCAGCGCCATAAATCTGGACAGCCAATCTATAGCTGTTCTCTGCACTGACACCATGAACAGTAATACTGAACGTTTGTCAATCATTGTCCAATATTAACCTGTTATTGACCAGAGTGTTGATGACGGGCACTTTTGAGTGACTTTGTGCACATGGTGGAATAATGGCCTTAAATGTTTTAAATGCTTGGCTACCAAAATCATTTTTGTGTTTTTGATTTTTTTTTTCTTTTCTTTTTTTTGTATATAAAGTATTTTGTTCTTTTATATTTATGGGCTTTATTATTTTACAGTGAGTTTTTAAATTGAAAAAATAAGGTATTCTTTCATCAGAATCGGGCCAGTATTTTCATACAGCCTTGTGGACGCACTCTTAGGGTATGTCCCCATGGCACTGGTTTTCAGTCAGATTTACAGACGGTTTTCTGACTTGAAAACTTGTCAGTTTGACTGTCAACCATGTGCATAGACTTAAATAGAAAATTGGTGCAGTAGTTCACATTGCACAGATTTTCCTCCAGACCTTCTTTTACACCGCCGGTGTAACGAGAAACTTAGAACATGTTAATTCTTCCGCACAGTTTTCAGGAGGAACATGAAAATGTGAATGTGAAGGACGGCTTGAATCTGCAAACCGCGGACGAAAGCCGCCACTATGCGTGCCAAAAGAAGACAAAATACCGGTCAGATTTTGTCCGTGCCGTGTGAACGCACCCTTAGGGCATGTCTCCACGGCACGGGTTTTCGGCCGGTTTTTTCAGCCGGTTTGCGGTTTTTCAGACCGCCTGAAAAACCGGCCGAAAATGAGCACAATTGTGCTCTATGGAAAACCCGTGCAGCAGTCCCCGCTGCACGGGTTTTCCGCCCGGCGGTCCGGCGGCAAAACATTGAGCGAGCACCATATTCCATCCGAAAACCGGACGGAATCTGTGCTTCTCAATGGGAGGGGGGAGGGCTCTTCTCCGCTCATCGCGGAGAAAAGCCGCCTCCCCTCCTGCGGCCGTGGGGATGGGCGCAAAACAGGACAAAAACCGTCCGGTATTTGTCCTATGCCGTGGGGATGCACCCTTAGGATATGTTCACCCGGCTGAATTGGATGCTTATTTTTTTAACATCCAAATCAGCTTCAAATACTCATCTGAAAACCACCTCAGTTTTTATACAAGGATTTGATGAGAATTTTTCCAGTTGGTATCTGACATGGATTTTCAGCGCTGTTTTGTTTCTGAAACATACAAATTACTTGTCAGAGCAGTTTTTGGCACGGATCTGCATCAGAAACGCGCCACTCTTGTGATCGTGGTTTTGTACAAGGTTGTGAAGCTCTCCATTGATTCCTTTGGGCATTTTTGTTTTGGGAAAACGGCTCAAGAATTAACATGTCATTTATTTTCCAGCAGTAAAAATAAGCAAGTGAAAAATGCATAAAAACCATGTTTTGTGTGAACCACGACGTGGATTTACATAGGAATCAATGAAAATTAACTTGGGACTTTTTTAGTCATTTTTGATGTGGTCTTGGGGATGGAATCCATGCTTGAACGGAAAACGGTGTCCAAATCAACTCTTTGAACATACTCTAGACCTAAGTTAATGTCAAGGTTGTCTTGAAGAGAACCTGTCACATACCCTGTTTTCCCAAAAATAAGAAGTGTCTTATATTAATTTTTGCTCCTAAAGACAAGCTAAGACTTCTTTTTCGGGGATGTTTTTTTTTTCTATGAACAATAATTCACATTTATTGTTGAAAAAACCTCAACATGTGTTAATGTGTTGTAGTGATTTCATCACAAACATCAGCATAAGCAGCCAAACTCTGAATTGCATAAAAAAATGCACTATGTCTTATTTTTGGGGGTGTCTTATTTTTGGGGGAAACAGGGTAAGTTATGCCCCCCTTGCTGAGGACAATACAAGCTAGTCTCAGACGTGCTGTTTCCAGCACTGTGTCCCTTATTCTGTAAGATGTAGCAGTTTTAGAGCATTTAGGGCGACATGTATGAAGCTCGCCGCCTCGGAGCGCACGTCTTCGCCCGATGTCAAGCGAAAGCTGCGCCTCATGTATGATGGCACCTGAGGTGCGCTCATACATGCGGGTGTAAAGTCCACCGCGCCTCGCCAGTGTGTGAGGCGCAGTGCGGAATTTAGGCGCAGAAGGGACTGCGCCTAACATGTATTCCGAATCGAGACAGGCTGGAAATGAGCAAAAAATCATTAAACATGTCCGTGCGGCATGGAGTAAGAATCAAAAAATCGCTTTTATTCCCTGTAAAACATTATCTGAAAAACAGCTCAAACCTACTAAAAAAAAATACATAAATAAAATCACTTTCCAAAAATCAAGCACGGCGCAACATCAGGAATTTGGATATTGTAAATTGCCGGGAAATACAGTAATTCAAATTCTTTAAGCTATTCTCATTGGTCGGCAGAAACCAGCCAATCCAGAATAGGAGCGACAGTGAACCATTAAAACCTATGGAGTAGTATTGACCAAGCAAGTTCAACGGAGGGACAGTTCAAAATACAGTAAAAATGCAGAAAAGAGCTGATTGGTTGAGCTAGCGGGGGGCGTGGCGATCTCGGCCAAGCAGAGCGCAAGCTACTTTGTCCCATTGTAGTCTATGGAGAGATCGGCGCCGTGCGGCATGGAGTATGAATAAAAAAATCATTTTTATTAGGTGTAAAATATTATCTGAAAAAGAGCTGAAACCTTCTATAAACATAAATCAATCAAAACCCTAACAATGTGTTTGTCGCCAACTAGCTCAACCAATCAGCTCTTTTCTGCCTTTTTTACTGTATTTTGAACGGTCCCTCCTTTTCATTTGATTGGTCCATTCTTCTCCATAGGTTATAATGGTTCACTGTCGCTCCTATTCTGATTGGCTGTTTTTTGCCAACCAATGAGAAGAGCTTAAAGAATTTGAATTATTGTATTTCCCGGCAATTCTCTATATCCCAATTCCTGATGTAGCGTCGGTCTCGGCGACAAACGCGTTGTTAGGGATTTGATTGATTTCTGTTTTTAGAAGGTTTCAGCTCTTTTTCAGATAATATTTTACACCTAATAAAAATAATTTTTTTTATCATACTCCATGCCGCACGGCGCTGAGAGCTGAGATTTCATTGCCCCGATCTGGCCATAGACTACAATGGGCCAAGGTAGCTCGCGCTCTGATTGGCCGAGATAGCCAATCCCCTGCTAGCTCAGCCAATCAGCTCTTTTCTGCATTTTTACTGTATTTTGAACTGTCCCGCCTTTGAATTGATTGGTCAATACTTCTCCATAGTTTATAATGGGTCACTGTCGCTCCTATTCTGATTGGCTGTTTTATGCCGACCAATGAGAAGATCTTAAAGAATTTGAATTACTGTATTTCCCGGCAATTTCCAAGATCCTAATTCCTGATGTAGCGCCGGTCTAGATTTTTGGAAAGTGATTTTTTTTCTATGTGGTTTTTTTTTTTTTTTTTTTTTGAAGGTTTGTGCTCATTTTCTGTTAATGTTTTACACCAAATAAAAGCGATTTTTTTTTTTTTTGGAATCATACTCCATGCCGCACAGCGCTGAGAGCCGAGATGTATTTCTTTTGCGATCTTCTATATGTTTCCTCTCATCTTACGTTCTCGCTTCACTTCGCCTCCTCCTGCTCGTTTAGACCAACTTCAACTACGTCTGCCTGTCGGAGCTGGCGAGCGCTGCAATGCGCCGCACTTTGCCGAGCCGTGATCATACATGCCTTGGAGTATTCGAATGAGCCGTGTCCCACCCCAGAACACCCACACCGCGCCCATTGCACGTCCCTTCATGTTAGGCGCATCCGAAAGTGGCGAAGGCTGCACCTAACATCGCATCCCTGCGTCCGACAGGGGATTCGGATCAGTGAGGCGCCGTTTTCGCCAGAAAACAGGCGCAATTCCCGATCATACATGTCCCCCTTAGTTCTCAAATCTGCAGTTTTCAGCCAGAAAAGAGTCATGAAAAAAGTTGTTTTTTTCAAACCCCGCCAAACTTAGGCTAGCGGGGCTAACATCTGCTCTAAACGCTAAACCAGAAGATAGGCTGCAACAGGAGTGACATATTGAGGCATCGGTAGATTAATCCTGAGCGCACCTTTTTAAAGAGGTTTTTGCACTACAAAGATTAGCTTTTAGCATGAAAGGACTTTGCTCTTTTAATTTTCCCTGTTTAGGAGATAAGAGAGATTTATCTGCTCTGAGTGCACACAAGTGTCTCTAGGTTACCCTCCATATCTCCCTTCCTATTTAGACAAAGAGCAGGATGTGACGTCGCCATGGTCAAAGCTCACTCTTGAGCAGACTCTTTGTCTCTAACAAGATTAGCTTTTGTATACAGGTGAGCAATTGTTTTCACTGTTCAGAGAACTTGTAGCTTTGTGTACTGAAGATTAAATCCCCTGCACTTATGTCTCTATAATGGTTTAGCTAGGACTAACAGAGCTGATATGCTAATCACGACTTTAGAACCACCCACAGACTCACGAGGCAGAGTGAGCCTGAAACTGCCTGTGACTCTGACACAGCATGGTGAAAAAACCCCTTTAAGACCTCTAACTTATGGTTAGGTTATAGTATAAAGGAAAAAAAAATGTCAAAAAGTGAATCAGGCAAATCTGAACTGAAGAACTCCTATACAGGTTAATTTTGACTTCTTTGATCCAAATTAAGTGTACCAATATTAAAGACTATTTTCCACTAACTTCATAAAATTGGCTGTTAATATGTTGTTACTTATGCCCAAGTTCCCCTCTACCATCATGCCAACACTAGGTTATAATCCTCAGATGCCTGATGCCTGACAATGCATTCAGACACAAGTCCACAAAGCAGCAGGTTTCCCAGGACAGAAACATGGAATCTCCCCTATAAATACTTAAAGAGAACCTGTCGCATAGGTTATGCCCCCCTTGCTGAGGACAGCACAAGCTAGTGACAGACCTGCTGTTTCCAGCGCTCTGTCCCTTATTCTGTAAGATGCTGGAGATTTAGAGCATTTACCCCTCAGATCTTATTCATGAGTAAATGTTAGGGGCTAGACTCATGTGGGTGGAGTTTTAAAAAAAACTGACTCTTTCAATGACTCTTCTGGCTGAAAACGGCAGATTTGAGCATTAAATACACGAAAACTCCAGCATCTTAGAGAATAAGGGACACAGCGCTGGAAACAGCAGGTCTGACACTACCTTGTTCTGTCCTCAGCAAGGGAGGCATAACCTATGTGACAGGTTCTCTTTAACCACTTCCCGACATAGGACGTATGCATACATCCTGGCAATCGTGCGGGCTTGCGTGCGAGCCGCGCACCACCGCGACATGGGACCAGCGGTAAATTACCAAAATTTCTTACTATCTTAAAGCACAATGTGTCACGAGAAAACATCTCTGAATCATGTGGATAGGTAAAAGTGTCAAAAAGTTATTCTCACATAAGTGATGCATGGCAGATTTAAAAAAATGGGGCTCTGACAGAGAGGCCAAAACTGGCTCCGGCGGTAAGGGGTTAATGAAAAAAAAGAGTAATACCCAAAACTTACCTGCTCCAGATGCAATACTGATGGATTTAAGGTCATAACAAATAACTTTGGGGGGCTACAGCAGAATGTTACATTGGGTGTAACTATAGCTGTAGCAGCTTCTGAAACCTAGAGATTACAAGGGCTCTCTCTGGGGACAAGAACATTGTCCTTTTTTGTAGGGACTAACATGTTAGTGGTTTTCTGCTATCAAACACTACTACTAGATTTCACAAATTTTTGTTGCTATTATTCATACTTTTTATTTTGCCTACTTCTGCTGATGTTTTCGTTTCTTTGCACAAGGGGGTAGGTTAATTTCATTTTGCTATGGGACTTTTTGAATTTTACCACCCTATAATCTTTACCTTCTGCTAATAAGTAAACTCTCCCCTCTCCAATCTGTCCTGAATGCAGCAGCCAGGCTTGTCTTTCTTTCCAGCCGCTATACTGATGCCTCTACCCTGTGTCAGTCTCTGCACTGGCTGCCTATTCAGTACAGAATACAACATAAACTCATCACTCTCACACATAAGGCTCTCCACAGTGCTGCACCCCCATACATCTCCTCCCTTATCTCTGTCTACCACTCTACCCGCTCTCTCCGCTCTGCTACTGATCTAAGACTACACACCTCACTCATCCGAACCTCCCATGCCCGTCTCCAAGATTTTGCACGTATTGCACCAGTTCTCTGGAACATGTTACCCCATGTGATCAGGCACACTCGCAACCCTCACAGTTTTAAGTGCGCTCTGAAAACCCATCTTCTTAGACAAGCATATCAAAACCCCTAATTGTCAACCCCCCAAATTCTGTCACACATTCGTCACTTCCTGCACTTTGGCACCCACAGGCACTTACGTATTTTAAAATTTAATGGTTGGGATGACAGGTTCATCCACTTTTTTTTTTACTACCCCATATTTATGTAAAAGGCTGGTCCATTGTAAACCAAGCACTGTCACCTTTTTTTTCAAAAACCCCTACACCCTATTAGAATTTTAAGCTCTTGCGAGCAGGACCCTCCACCGCATGTCTCATTTTTAAAGATTTTTTTTTAATGTAATGTCGGTTTTTTTGTTTTCTTATTTCCCCTTATATTTAAAAACTGGGAATTGTTGGCCTAAAATAAATAAAAATATTAATTTTTATTATTTGCAGAGGCAAAGGGTCTTTTGGTCCATAGTGGTCAGCTTAGTCTTTTGGCCAAATTTTGCAATGATTTTACTTTTCATGCCATTACTGGGTTGAATCCTATCAGGGTTCACAAAAAAAAAGAGCCCAAAAAGGGAAAACTTAAAAAATTTTTTTAAAAAGCAACGGCTCTTTAGGCCATAAAATTTTTGGGTTTCTTAGCGACAATTATTAAAACGAAGTCCCCACCCCCAGCAACAAGGCAACCCCATTCAGTGGGGACTTACTCTGACTTTTACCTCATTGGGTGTCTTTCACACCTCCATTTTTTTCGGGGAGAAGGTCCCACTATGTTCGGGTCTGATTAATCCCCTTAACGCCCCGGACAATGATACATCCAAGGCACTAAGGGGTTTTGTACGGGATTTTGGGTTTTGATCCCGCCAATAGCGGGGGTTTTGCTTTAAGTTGTAGCTAACATTTGGGTTTTTACAGTGGGGGAGGGGGCTCTCCCATCCCTGCTGTTTAACCCTTAAAGACATGCGGCAAACAGGCTGCGCCACTAAATGAAAGAAAGGTGCCCGCACCATTCCTCACGCCGATCGCAAAATCACAGGGTTCCAATGGTTAACTGGGCCTTCTGGAACCCTTTGAAGGCTTCCATCACCGCCATGTTTTCTGTTTAATACTTCCGCCCCAGCAAAGATGAAACCCCTATTGGAAAACTATGTAGAAACGCTGCCCCCCCTATGGTGAAGCACCCTAGGGGGACTAAAAGTTTACAGAAAAAAAAATGTTTTAATTTTTTAAAAAAAAGTTTAAAAAAAGTTAAAATCATTCCTTTTTTTTAAAAAATTTTTGGGGTTTCCCTGCCCCCGAAAAAGTCATATCTTTTAAAAATACAACACATTTATCCTGTACGCTAAACCCATAGAAGAAAAAAATTCCCAAAACCCCAAAAATTGTGGGGTTTTTTTGGTAAATTTTACATTCTCTAAAAAAGGGGAATAAATTTGAAAAAAAGTCACATGTTTTCCCAAACTGTTACCAATAAAAAGTACACTTCAGCCCCAAAAAAAACCCCCATCAAGTCCGTAGGGTTTTGGTCGCTAAATCGCGCCGTGGCGCAAATTTAAAAAATCACTTTTGTATTTTTTTAGGTACCAAAACATAGCAAAAACCCACATGTTTGGTGTTGAGGGAATTGTATCAACCTGCAGAATAAAAAACACCTCATTTGTTTAAAAAAAAAAAAACCCGCAAACAAACAAGAAAAGTTTTTTTTTTTTTTTCACATTTTGTCCCAGTTGGAATTTTTTTGTGGTTTCCCCCAGAATTTTCTTAGACATGAAAACACCATTAAAAGTCATCTTGTCCCCAAAAAAAAAACCCTCATAGTCATTAGTGGAAAAATAAAAAAGATAGCTCGGGGAAAGGGGGAGGGAAAAACTTTCAACCAAAAAAACCACAAGGCCTCAAGGGGTTAAAAAAACAGCTGTGGCACAACAAAAATGGGACCAGCCACTCCCCCATGCAAACAAAAAAAAAATGGTCACTCTATCCCAAAAACCTTTTCCCAAAAAAAATTTAATTTCTTTAAAAAAGGGGTTTGGGTGTCTGACTTTTTTGATTTTTAAACATAAATGTTGAGGGTTACCTTCTCTTTTGGGGGTTCGGGTGCACAAAAAAAAATCCTGGGTGTAACTCAGGTAGCAAATATAGCCAGGGTCAAACGGCCCACGGGGAAAGGGAAACCCCCCCGGCCCTTGAGCTTGGTAGGCCTGGAGTTGTTTTTCAAAGCCTATACATCCTCGTAAGAGGCAAAAATGCATTAAAAGAGAGGGAAAAAGCAAAGGCAGCTATAGGGAAAATGTATAATCATTTAGGGGTTTTCCCCACTGCACCGGTTTTTTCGGCCAGCTTTTTAGATGGTTTGTGGTTTTGCAAACCATCTAAAAACTACCACAAACTTTTACATGGGGCCTCTATTAAAAAACCCTGGGAGCAGCCCCATCGCACTGTTTTTGCCCGGCGGGTTTTTTTTTTTAAACCGCTGGGGGCCCGAAAAAACATTTTTTGGTGTTCATTCTTCTGTCCGGTTTTTTTGGGGGTTTATGAACACCAATGGAAGGGGAGGGCTTTTTTCCGAATCGCGGCTCCCAGCCGCCCGGGATTTTTCCTGTGCCGATGGATGACCCTTTTTAGTAGCTGTAGGGTGGGCCCCTAAAAAATCGCCATTGGGCCCCAAAAAAGCTCTGCTGGGGGCCCCTAAATCAACTTCCCTTGGGGGCCCTTTTGCACCCCCGTTTGATACTAAAAAGCAACAAAAAAAAAACCCAAAACAAAAGGGCCCCACCCCCCTTGTGTGATACCCCCCCTAAAAAGAGGTTGTTCCAAATAAAAAAATAACAGGTGGCAAGTTATTAAAAAAATTAATTTAGCTATTGCTTAGTAGATCTGTTTCGGGAAATACAGGGTGACAACCGATTTGGGACGCCCCCCACAGCTTCCACGTAGGAATCACCCGCCACAGATGTTTGATGCATCACCCCCATAACTGGGCAGATTTGCCATCCGCTTTCCAAGGGAAAAAAGATCATTAAGGACAGGCTGCGCAGAATTTTTAACACTTGCAGAAAAAGGGACGTCTCAAGGATTTAATATTTACTGACGACTTCACTTCGCATTAGTTTTAGAAGGAAATGCTCTGTAATCTTTAGCAGGAGACTTCTTTACAATCTGTGTTTTTGCCAATGAACTGTTAGTTAATGATGATGAAAAAAAATATTTTGAACATTTTCGAGCATTTAAGAGGTAAATAGAGATCACTAAATGGCCATCACTGTAATGTGTCCGTAAATATAAAATAGCCCGGTCTTGGATATCCATGGAAACCGAATACTTGTCATTAGTTATCTCTACAAAACATATCCCATTATGAAGCCCTATTAAAATCCACACAGTCTTAAAGATACCCCATGGACTAAACAGATATAAAGTGAGCGCTAAGGTAAAGACTGAGCTTTTGAAACAGTAATTTTTTATTTAGCTGGAGATGGGAAAGTTAATTCACACATAAACAAGTCCTCATGGAGCTCAATAATGCAGCCACGTTATGTATTTTAAACCACATTTTTTACCGAGAAGGGCTTTTAATGCAATAGGGAAGCTCGGAGATGTCAGCAAGAGAAAAGGGCATAAATGGCGACACATCAAATACTCTTTAAGCAGCAGAATTATGAAACCCAAAGTGAAAAAAGAAACCTTACGAAACATGTTCTATTAGAGAAAAAGATATTTCAGGAGATAAAAGAACGATAGTGTATGCAATTCTGGGGGCAATGTTTGGCTAAAACCCCGTACAAAGGCCGTTCTTTGTCATTCTGCTCATGCATGAACCGGGGTCTCCAAGTTCGACCTTACCCCCACACCTGTAAGGCTATGTTCCACGGCTTATTTGCAGGGCGTAATTACGCCCCGCAATTACGGCTGGGGAGGGGGGTCGGGAGCGGGGTGGGCCGGGGGCCGGCAACTCGCCGGCCCTAACTATCATTACCAGCGCGCGTACACCCCCGGGCCACTTTTTTAGGTACCCCCAGCAGTAATGGGGTTGGACCCCCTATTCCTTCAGAACCCTCAATTCTTCGTGGGATAATTCAACCAAAGGGTTCAACGTGCTCAATTGGGACCCCAAGGGCCCAAAGAGTGCCCCCAAGAAAATATTCCCCACACCATGACACCACCACCACCCCTGAACCGTTTATACAAGCAGGGGGATCCATGCTTTCATGTTGTTAGCCAAAAATTTGGACCTACCATCCGAATGTCCCAGCAGAAATCGAGACTCATCGACCAGGCAACGTTTTTTCCAATCTTTTACTGCCAATTTCGATGACTTTGGGGAAATTGAGCCCAGTTTTTCCCGTTTTTAGCAAAGGAGTGGGGACCCGGTGTGGTCTTTTTGCTGCTTAGCCCATCTGCCTCAAAGTTTTCCCTACTGTGCGTTCAAGATGCTCTTCTCCTACCTTTGGGGTTTAACGGGTGGCTATTTGGGGTCCTGTTGCCTTTTCCATCAGCTCGAACCCTCTGCCCTTTTCCCTTTAAAACCCCTGGCATCAACAAGGCATTTCCGCCCAAGGACTGCCGCTCACTGGATGTTTTTTTCTTTTTCGACCATTCACTGTAAACCCCTTAAGAGATGGTTGTGCGTGAAAATCCAGAGATGCAGCAGTTTTCTGAAATACTCAGACCAGCCCTTCTGTCACCAACAACCATGCCACTTTCAAAGGCACACAAAACACCTTTCTCCATACTGAGCTCGGGTTGAACTGCAGGAATTGTCTTGACCATGTCTAAATGCCTAAATGCCACTGTGAGTTGCCCGCCATGTGATTGCTTGATTAGAAATTAAGTGTTAACGAGCAGGTTGGACAGGTGTATCTAAAAAAAAGTGGCCGGTGGATGTAAACGCCTCTAGAAAGTGACTTGTCACTTATCTCCCTCCGCGGCGGATTTCGCCGAGCAGGAGAGTGAGACGTAAATCCATATTTCTCTATGAGAACTGTGGATTACTGTAATGACCGGGACTATTCAGCCGTAATCTCCGCGCAGTACTTACGGAACTAAAACGCCCATTTTAAGCACGTGTGAACATAGCCAAAAAGTTTCTTGAATAGTTGTCCTAAGGACATGGGGTTGTATAACCCTATAGTACAAGTATCTGTGTGTTATGACCCCATAAAGAGCAAAGTGTGTACTTTTTATTCCTATCCACATTAAGACGTCCAGCACCTGCTTGCCTCAGTCTCATCATCTCCCTGAAAGTTTTCTTGATAATCTGTGCACTTCCAGCATGTTAGGCTTCTTTTCTCTGCACTTGAGCATCATCATTTCCAATATGAAAGCAGGTTCCTTTTGGACCTGTAAAACCCACTCCCCAGGTTGCTTATCTGTGGCTTTGGTTAAGGGGATGTTTCACACAGTGTTATTGGATCCATTTATATTTCAGACCCTAAACGGACCCAACATGCTATCTAACAATGTGCAGTGTGATTCCATTTCCTTTCAATGAACGTAAAACACTGTTTGGTGTCAGACAAGTGGAACACTAATGAGTGTTTTACATGTCCAAAAAACATAGAGAGGCAGCATCCACCACCGGGTGAAAAGATACAATTTGTCCTTTTATTCCTCCATAAAAATACCCAATCACATTCGATAAAAGACCTATTTAGGTGAAATGTCGCATGTATTTGGGTTTTTTTATGAGGAATAAAAGACAAAATTTGAATCTTTTCAACCCGTTGATGCTGCCTCCCTTATCTATCTTTTTGGACTTTGCATGCCCTGAGATTCAGAGGCATGAGGCTGTGCATCCTGAAAAATATAAGGTGGTGCTCAGAGCTACTATCTTTTTAGGCATGTTTTACACGGTCTTTTCTGATGTGGTCATTCAACAGAATTGTCCATGTCAAATCATAGATCCTTTTACGCAGCAGAAACCTATTAAAAAACAATAGGGTGCATTCCGCTGTATCAATACGCTCCCAAACAAGCACCACACTTTGGGCACGGTTGGATGCGTTTTTACAGACCCCCGCATTGCTTTGAATACGTATTTTCGGATGGAAACGTATTCACAAACGCTGTGTGACCATGCCCCTACATTCTTCCCTTCCAACCTCGCCTCAAATACACCCTCCTGTTTCTCCTCATGTTTGAAAGCGTAAATCAGGATTGCTCTTCTAAGGTTTGCCCTGAATTTTACCAAACTTTTGGTCACCTGTCCTCGCCTGGGCTGACACATAGAGTATGAGATTTCAGTATTTGGTCTTAGCAGTTTTCTGTTCTGGCGTATTTAAATAAATTCCCACAAAAAAAAAAAGAAATTCAAATTGCTTTCTTGAGTCTTTATCTCTGCCGATCTGTGCTTTTTATGCTTTTCCATGTGCTGCTACAGCGTCTCGTCCTCTGGCATTCAGAACAGTTGCATTCCTGTTAGATAACTAATTCCCATTAACCCTGTAAAACAACCAAAGCCCCAGGTCCCCTTGTGTTACTTATCTTTTTCTTCCCATATCTTAGTGTTCTGTGAATACCCTCTGTTCCTACCTCATGCTGAAAACCTTGGGAGAACGTGACTAAAAAGATGAGCTTAAACCCTAATGAACCACCTACTGTCTTCTGATGGGCGTGTGGCGCACTGTCTGCAGCGATGCCAAAACATGTGCTGCTCAGCCCAGCAAAGGGGCCTGATTTTATAAAAACACAAAGAAAAAAAAGGGGGGGGGGGGGGGGGGGGTGATTAGAATATGTAGTTTAGTTACAGGAATGACTTCCTACAATCAGTGACATTTAAACCTTTGATTGTTCAGGTATGAGATAGAAACATATTCAAAAATGATTCCAGGCAAAATAAGAATATGTTGTGTATAGAACCACAAGAGCCTGTGGAATGTCCTTCAAATCGACTCGGTGACTAGTCACTGCTTTTAGAATAATAGTGTATCGGGTGCCTTTAACCAATGCGAAACACTGCACCAATAAAAGAATAAACTTTATTCAAAAAATATGATAAAGAATCCCTTATATTGATAGTCCACTAATATAAATTGATACTTAATAGTAAAATCAAATAAGCACCCTTTATGGATACAATGACAAAACAGGCAATAGGGAAAGGTTAAGAATATAGGGCTAAATTTACTCACATTCTCCAGTCCTCATATTGACTGATCCACAGTTAACTGTATACAAATTATCATTTGATCAAAGCAAACAATGTATTCAAGAACCTTAGGGTCATAGCCCTGACAGGGCGCCACACACCGATGACTCTCCTCAGCTTCTAAGCTGTATCTTATAAATATTGTGTCCTATAATAAGTTTCAAATAGGGTAGAGCTGAGTAGAGAGTAAATCCCAAAAGATGTCCTGACACGTGCACCTACAATAGTAAAGCTCATCAGGACTATATTTTAAGATAAGGAGCAAAGCTCCCATTGGGGGGGGGGGGGGTGGGGTTAGATAACACTAAGATGAGACATGCCAGAGTAATAATCTCTGACTAATGAAGCCCCATGGCTGCTGTCTAGTAAGCCTGCCTATTAGGGCCATTTTGTTGTGGTGCCTAGCAATAAAACTGTGACAGACCGACACAGTGTATAGTGTAATGGGCATAAAATAGTATGCTAAAACACTATAGGTGATAGAATGAAGTAATAAAAATAGTTATCCTTTAATAGCATTAGGAAGAAAGTGACAAAAATAATTAAAAAATGTGCATGTAGTTGCACGTAAATCAAAAATAAACTAACACATAATGGTATCCACGTGACTAATGAGCTTGTAGAATTGATTTACATTATTTTAGTGTGAATATGAATGTTAATAACAATAAAAAAATTGCAAAAACCTGCTTTTTTCTATATTTGACACTGCAATTTTTTTTTAATTACACCGTAATTTATAGTTACTTAAGACTATGCTATTCTCCCTAAAAAAAACACAACTTCTGCCGACATAAAGAATAGCCTCATACATCCACTGTAAAACAAGAAAAAATGTGGACTTGCTAAAGAGGCAGAGGCCAAAACTGAAGCATTTAGCTGTCTTTACGACATTTCAGGCTGTGGTTGAGGGGTTAGAAACTAGCCAAAAAGAAGAACAAACCTTCTTTGGTCACCTGATCTCTGGGATCAACAAAGGGTCATTATCTATGTACTAGACATAAAAACTTATTATTTCCTTTTCATCAAACAGCTGATGTAGAGCTGCAGGAAGCCCAAATAAAATTTCAAGAAAGTATATTACACAAGTACCTAATATTGGAAGAGCTATTATTTCAAAAAAAAAAAAATTTCATCTGGACACATCCTAGTTTAAAGGGTTTTGCAACAATCTCATCTCCTACTCTCCTGCATCCAGCACTTCAGTCTGTGTGCTTCAGAAGGGGGTGTGTGTGATTTGCTTGAATATTCATATCATGTGACCCAGCAGAAGACCATGTTGTACGGACGGCCCCCTGCGACACTGTCCCGGCCGCAGAAGGCGTCCGTTGCCCCCCGCTCCCAGCGGAGCCCCGCCCGTAAAATCACGTCGGGTTCGGTGTCCGCCCGTGTCGCAAGCCTGCCCAGCGTCCACTTACCCACCACCTCCTGCTCTGTCGGCTCTCAAGCTCCCGGCGAGTACTCCGCCCCTAGGCGCGTTGCCCGGCCCGCTCTCGAGGAGATATTAAAAGGGGGGTCAGTGGCGGGGCCGCGGTGTGAGGATTGGGGGTAGATGCGTGGCCCGGGTGTGCACTGTGAGCTCGCTATTTGAAGGTCTCGGTGCCTCTTCCTGCGCGGGCCCTTGCCGGATAGCCTTGTGTGTAGTAGTTTCCATGGGATGTGAAAGTGTCCAGTGCGTGAGCGGCGTGTCTTAGGGCCTCCGTGTACCGGACTGGGCCTAGCGAACCGTTTACGGCGACTACGAACCGTGCCGCCTGCCGGGGCCGACCACCGCTTTATCTACCGTCAACGAAGGCCAGAGCCGCCTGTCCTGACCTCCTCCTGTCCACTGGACCACGAGCCTGGCCGAGGCCGTTCCCTTAGCCTGGAGCACCCTGGCCGCCACTGCAGCAAGCCCCTGCCAGGTATGACCTGGTGGACGTCCCGGCCCTGCAGCAAGTCCATCCCGCTTTGCGGCGGGGCTTCTGGTAATACCGGGACTCCACTTAGACTCCACTCCCTGGTGTGGGCTTACTCCATCTGCCTTGCGGTGGTCCATAGGATCCTCCTCCAACCGTCAACAAGTATCCGGGCCATGGATCCCCTCAAGGGCCTTATCCATCCTGGGCGGTCCGATGTTGCCAGCCAGTCCAGCAACGTCGGTCAACAGGCGCAGCAACTCACCCAGCATACTCCACACATGTTGCAGCTACTCGTCTCCAGACCACGTCCAGCGCAGCAGAGCCTACGCCAGCTCCCAGCGTGATCCTGGCCTCTATCTACGGTTCCCGTGCACCAAGGGGCCCAAGCTTCGCCTTCCGCTCCCGGTCCAAGTTATGACCGTAGACCCGAGACTCTGCAGGGGGTTTTCAACACCCAATGCACTATGCACGGTGGAGCTGATGACTGACCCAGTTCCAGTCCGAACGTGCGAAGGTGGCTTTCGTGGATCAGCCTCCTCTCGTAAGGGCCCTGGCAAGGCTACGCTCTTGGACAGATACGATCCGGTGACGGCGGATCAACAAGTCATTTCTCAAGCGAGTTCCGAACGTCTTCGAGACAGCCCGTGCATCCTCTGCGGAGACCTAGCCCCTCCTAACTCTGACGCAGGGGAGCCGTCTGTAGGAGACTACACGGTTACAGTTCCGCCCCCTGGCCTCGAACACTCAGACGAGGCCGCCACTTGTGTGCTACTTTAAGAAAGGCTCTCAATCCGATTAAAGGCACGTCTGGCCGCTATTGAACCGTCCCGGTCTTTCCCTCAGTGACCTGATTCGTAGCGACCCCGCATTGATTAACGCTTCATGAACGGGAAAGGAGAGCTTCCAGCAAGAGCACAGTCGTCCCAGAGCCTGGCGGAGACTTCCGCAGCCCTAGCGATCTGGTGGGGGAGGCATTCTAGTGCAACCTCCGCCGCTCCAAGCCTGTTGATGCCTGTGAGGTCGTGTCAGAGGACTGGCATCACTTTCCACAGTATCCGGCTGTTATCTGACTCCGGCTCCCGCCGGGAACATCATCACACCGTGTCCTCTCGTGCAGCAATATAGGACATCCAGTGGTTCGCCGGTATAGACCGCTTGTTCATCTCTTTCCGACAGCGGGGAGTTGCTTAGCGACACCATCCAGTTCGTCACCAAGCCACTGTCCCTCCAATTGGGCGCGCTTGC
Organism: Phyllomedusa bahiana; assembly: GCA_025379985.1. NCBI lineage: Eukaryota > Metazoa > Chordata > Amphibia > Anura > Hylidae > Phyllomedusa > Phyllomedusa bahiana. Next base: position 28,821 of record JAODAL010039888.1, read on the forward strand.
ATAAAGAAGAAGTCTCCTTCACACGTGCTGACTCGCTCCTCGTCGGCGATCCTCTCGGACGTCCAAGGCTCTACGCTCCACTCTCCTAACCTGGAAGTCTATCTGATAGGGTGATTCGTTGGGGTCCCAACTGGTCGGACGCTGTCTGTGCACCTCGCCCGGAGGCTTCCCTGTACTCAGCCGTAGCAACCCTAAAGGAGCCATTGCCCCTGGCTGCCGCCCGAATATTTGGAGTACGCTGATGTCTTCTCTGATAGGCATAGCTGAGAGCCTTCACCGCACCGCGCCATAGTGATGCCCCAACGACCTACTGCCTGGGTACAACCCTCTCGCGGTCGATCTACCCTCTGTCGCTGTCCTAGACTCAAGCCATAGACCGAGTACATTCCAGGAGAATCACAGTGAAGGGGTTCATTCCCGCAAGTCCTTGATCGTCACCCCCATGTGCGGGCTTCTTTTATCGTAAAGAAGAAGGACGGTACATTACAGCCCCCAGCATAGACTACGGGGTTTTTAACAAGATCACGGTGAAGAACCGTACCTCACTCCAGTGAATCACGGAACAGTTTCGAGTAACCGCCCTGCAGTGCGCCAAGATCTTCTCTAAGTTGGATCTGAAGGGGCCTACAACCTTGGTCCGATCCGCAAGGGTGAAGAGTGGAAAGACGGCCTTCAACACCAGGACGGGCACATTTGAGTACCTGTGATAGCCCTTCGACTATCAATGCACTGCCTCTTTCAGGAGCTCGTGAATGACGTCTTCAGGACCTCCCCAACACCTGCGTGGTGGTCTAACCTTGATGACATCTGGTGTTCTCATCCTGACCCTCGAGACCCACACGCAGCCATGTTCAGCCAGGTACTAAACGTCTTCCCCGGAGAACCTCCTATACCCAAGCTGGGAAGTGCATCTTCCATCAGACGAGCCTCCCTTTTCTGGGGGTACGTTCATCTCGATCAAGGCCTACGGATGGATCCAGACGAAAAACGTCTGCGTGTTGCAGTGGCCACGCCCCGTCGCTTGCGGCAATCCAGCGATTTTGGCTCTGCAACTACTACGCAGTTCCCTCCATCCCTCACTTCTCTCCACGCGGGTGGCCACGATAGTAAGCCCTCACCAAGAACAAGCCAACTCCACGCAGCTGGCCAGTTGAGGCGGAGGAGGCTTTTCTAAGCTCAATCCGCCTGTCGCTATAAACGGCAACTCCACCTTGCACTTCCGATTCCAACGAGACAATCACCCCCATCACACGCGCCTGAATTGGAAGGCCCTCGTCTGAAGGAGCAGGGAGCAAGTTCTAACCAAAAAGGGCCCACGTGTAAGGACTGGTACTGTAACGTGTGGCTTCTTCCTCTCCAAGACATTCTCGACGCCGGAGGAACTACCACTATTGGCGACAGGAGCTATAGCCATAAAATTGTCCTTGGAAGAATGGCGTTATCTGCTGGATGGTGCCCGAATTTACCATCCTTATCTACTCGGACTAAGAACCCTCCAATATCTTCGAGGACGGCCTCAGCGACTTAACCCACGGCCAGCTAGGTGGGTCGCTCTTCTTCTCCCGGTTTCCGACTTTCAAATCCACTTCAGGCCAGCGAGAAAATGTGAGAGCTGACGCCTCATCCCTGCCTTCCGACTTGGAGGGTGAAGATCTTCTTTCTCCAGAACATATAATTCCTCCATAGCGCCCATCTCCGCAGCGCCGTGGATCTCCGGAAGGTTCCTCCAGAAGGACTTATGTGCGTCCAGACTCCGCAGAAGTATTCCTAAAATTGGGACATATGCTCATTGGAGGCAGGTCACCCCTGCGCCCGAAGAACCTTCTGTCTGATATCCCCGGTTCTACTGGGGCCCAAGAACGGAAAAGATGTTAAGGACTATCATTTCGTCTTGTGACTCAGTGCCCATGCCAACAAGAACGCCCACGTCCACAAGCCGGCAGGCCTACATCAGTCAGCCTCTCCCCATTCCAAACGCAACCATGGTCCAACATTTCCATGGACTTTCATTACTGAACCCTCCCCCGTCGTCTGGCAAAACACCGTTATTTGGGTAATTAAACGACCCGATTCTCCAAGATGGCCGCATTACGTTCCGGTGCCCGACCTGCCAATCGGCTTCTCGTCGGGCCGGAACTTTTTTCTTCCTTTCATGTTACCGGCTGCATGCACAGTACTTCCTCAGCAAATTGTCCTCTGACTCGTGAGTCCTTTGTCTCCAAGTTTTTTGGCGAGCTTTGTGCATATCAACTTCAGGTCATGCTACGACTTCTCTTTCCGCCTATCCCCCCCAACCACTAAACGGCCTGTTGAGAGGGTCATACTCATGTCTTGTGATTGCTACCTTTCGCCACTTTCGCTCTGCTCGCCAAGATAATTGGGCCTAATTTTCTGCCTTGGGCGAGTTCTCCTTCGCATATAACTCCCTTGAGTCGGAGTTCCGCGGGTCCTCTCCCTTCTAAACGGGTGTATGGTCTGCATCCCACGCCCCACCTCTCCTCTGGCAACCTGCCTCTAGGTCCCCGCAGCCGTGACGCACTGATCCAAGATTGAAGACATCTGGTCCAGACCCCGTCAGTCGCTGCTCCGGCCTTCCGAGCGCATGAAGAATCAAGCGGACAAGAGAAAATCCCCCCTCCCAGTCTTCTCCCCAGGTACAAGGTGTGGCTCTCGTCTCGTTATGTCCGCTAAAGATGCCCCTCCGGGGTCATCAAACTGGGTCCCCGGTTCCAGGCCCGTTTTGAGGTCATCGCCCCGCATCACCCCGGTGTCTTACAAAACTCCCGCTCCCTCCTGCGATGAGAATTCCCAACTCTTTCATGTGTCCCTGTATGAGCCCCTGGTCCTTGAACCGCTCACCAGTAGGGCTGTTCCTCCTCCGTCAGGGCTGAGCGCCCGATGTCTTCGAGTCAAGGAGATTCTGGCATGATAAGAAGTAAGGGAAGGCGATACTTTCTGGTGGACGTGGAGTTTGTTCGCCTTAAGAGAGGTCCTGGGAGCCGGAGAGAACATCCTGAACCCGCAGTCTCATCCGAGGTTCCATCAATCCATAAGAGAGGGGCCCCAGGTAGGGGGGGCCCAAGGGGGGGGGTACTGTAATCACGGACGCCCCTCGCGACCACTTGTTCCACTGTCCCGGCCCAGAAGCGTCCGTGCCCCCGCTCTCCATCCCAGCGTAGCCCCTCCCGCACGTCGTTCGGGTTCCGCCCCGTGTCGCAAGGCCCCTGCCAGCGTCCACTTACCCATCCACGCACCTGCTCCTGTCGGCTCATCAGCTGCTCCCGGCGTGTATCAACCGCCCCTAGGGCGTCCCGGCCCGGCTCTCTGAGATTTAAAGGGGCAGTGCAACCGGTAATTGGTTATGCCGGCACTGCTCCTATTTAAGTCCGGGCCCCGCTTCCTGCCGCCCTTTGCCGCATTCCTATGGTTGTATATTCCATGGTGAAAGTTGTGCCAGAGCGTTCCCCTGTCTTCCTTCCCGTGTACCGACTCCTTGCTGACGTTTACCGTCTACGAACCTTGGGCCGCCTGCCCCGACCACCAGCTAGACTACCTTCTACGAAATCATAGCCCGCCTGTCCTGACTCCTGGCCTTCCACGACCACGAGCCTGCCTGCGAATTTCCTGTAGCTTGCACCCCTGGCCAGCCACTGCAGGCAAGCCCCGCCAGTGTAGTGACCTGGTGGACTTCCCGCCGCAGCAAGTCCATCCCGCTTGTGCGGCGGTCTCTGTAATACCGGAACCCACTATACAGTCCACTCCCTGTGTGGGCTTACGCCATCGCCGTGCGTGGTCCAGAGGAATCCCCTCCAAACCGTAACACCATCCCTTTCCTCTCTTATCCAAAGAAAGGTCCGTATCATGTAAGAGCTGTGCCTAACTGCAATTGTAGCTCAGAGGCAACAGTTTTTTTACCTCCAGACACAAGGGTCCAGTTCAAATCCCTGCAGGACCAAACCTGGGGATTTTTTTGTCTCTGTTATCAATGCTCATTGAGGTTTCTTTTTTATTTATCTCGCACTGTTTGACTAATTACTAGGAGTACAGAGGACATGGAGTAAATGACAGCACCTGGTGGTTTAACATCAGTAGCTGCCTGGAGCGGAGAGGTGAGGTCTGCATGGGCGGCCAAGGATTGAGGAGCTCTTTGTCCCTGTCGTATCCCAGAGATGAGCTTAACCTATGGATCACAAAGGGAGCAGCTAAAAAAAAAAACAAAAAAGGTGCAGAATGATCTTTAATAATGATGAATGGAGAAAAATGAGAACTTTTAATTTTTTTGCAAACTTTCCCACGTCAATTTTACCAGTCAGGGGAAAATCCCTTTAATTGATGTTGTAGCAGAAGCCAGCCTGTCATATAATGTTGCATTACAGAAGTGACACTGGAGTAAATAATGTGTCTCCCCATCAGCATGTGTCCAATTCACCAAGGTGCATTGTTGATGAATGCGCCAGGTGAAACTTGACTTTGTTTTATACACTTCTACAACCTGAGCATGTGCGTCGTGAAAAGGTGATGTGTGTGGGCTTTATAAATATGATGTTTGCCTTGAACATTACATTTTTATTGTCTTCCCCCTAGGAAACTGGCACAAATTAATGCATCTGCCCTAAAAGGTCCACATCCTGGTGGGCAACAAAACCCATCCTGCTCCGAAGAGGTCATATGTATATTGTGTCAATGTATATTGTATCTAGTTTACTACACATTTAGATTTTGTACCATTCGCTATTTTGAAGTTAGGGAGAGACACAAAGATAATATTGTTGGGTAAGTAGCAAATCACATGGGGGTTGTATAACTGAATGAGAGGTTGCGTGTCAGCCGTACTTTAATTACTGTCTTGCAAGATGAATATTAATTATCCTTAAACATTGAGACATGTTCATGCAGTCCTCAAGGAAGCTGTAATTCTTGTCACGTCTATGTAGTTATTGCAGAAGCACGAAAACCTTCAAACATATAATAACTTAATCTATTACCTTGTGACTAAAGGCAGCGTTTTATGGATGTTACTAGGTGTCCCTGTCATAGAATTACTTGTAAATCTTCTCATTTATACAAAATCCCAACCGGTGGGTGGTCCCGCTCTATGATCCAGCCGATACATTAAATGTATGTTGCATGTAAGTTACTGCGGATATTTTCACCTATTGCTATTAGCGTTTTGCTTGGGTACCAAAGCAAATTTTACATCACTTTATTTGGATATTACAAGCATTCTTAAAAAATTAATGTAACAGAACATCTTTTCATTTTCCTCCTGTATTGGCAAAAAGGGATACAGTTAAAAGGTATAGTCTCCTGATAGCGTCATTGGTACTCTGCTGCCTAAGGCAAACTTGCACTAGAACAATTGGCACTCTACTGATGCCGGGGGCTTTACTTTAGGACATAAGAAAAAAAAAATCACTATAGTTGGGGGATAAGGTGCAATGTAAAGCTTCAAAGATTGAAGCAGAAGAAACAAAACATTTTTCTCAAAAAAAATCTATACAGCAATCTATTTTTTTTTTTTTTTAAACACTCTATTAAGACATAATGGCATACTTATAGCATAGAAAGACCTCCACCTACTGGAAAAACAGGGATTATTTGACCCCCTGTTTTGGAAACCCATTGTGGCTGTATAGAAAAAGTGACCTAACCCCTTAACGACGGCCCATCGTTCACTCTTTGATTGCCACGGTCCGTAACTGCTGCACAAAAAAAGGACATTTCCCTGCTCTATTGGGTGATCGGGACTTCCGGTGACATGATGGAGGCCGTGGAACATCTGTATAGTCATCCCTGGGGACATACAGTAGAGACAGGTGCTGTCTGTATAGGAAGCCTGTAGTCAGGGCGCACTGTGTGCTGCCTTGACTGTTGCCTGTGCCAGTATGACAAATATTACTAAGAGTTAAAAAAAAAAAAAAAAGTGTTTAACAGCTATCCCTTAATGGGATAAAAAATAAGCAAAAAAACTTTAACAAGTGTAGAAAAATAAAATAAACATAAAAATAAATATTTTATAGTTACTGTGCATACATTACACAAAAAGAAAAACCTACGCAATTTAGGTATCTACACGACCATAATAACCGTAGAATGCATCTAACAGGTTATTTAGTGTGAAATGTGAATGTTGTCAAAAAAAAACAACTAGAACTATAACTTCTCCCATATAAAACAAGTCCTCATACAACTGCGTCACTTAAAAGATGAAAAAGTTACGACTGTTGAAACGCAAGTAGGCAAAATTTACAAAATTTAGCTGGTCATTAAGCACTTTTCAGGCAGTGGGTTAAATGGGGGGTCCCACCGTAGTCTTTGATGGCATAACGCTAGGATATGTTATTGTCTATTTCCGAGACCTGCACTTATCTTGGGAACAGGCCCTCAAAAGTTACGGCTCAGAATAGAGATCCAGTCGCCCTTACACACAACGCTTCGGTCTGTTCTATGGGACTTCGGAGCACAGCCGAACACCTCTATCAGACTTAGACTTATATAGCATTTGATATGTCAATGGCAGAAACACCTCTTTAATGGAGAGGTGGACATTTTTTTGCAATGTGAGAGTCTCTTATTCTGCTGACATTGTGGCCATGTACATGACAGTAGAAATAAAATGTGCTTTTTTCCAAATGACGTTACACAAATGACAAAAAAGTTCCAAATCCATTAATCAGAATTTAAAAATTGACATTCGTTTTTCCCCTTGATTTTATTTCAATAAAAAAAAAATTCAGAAGGGACCATAATGCTTAAAATTTTAACGATCGACATGAGTGGCGCGAAAAGAAAAGTAATCACAAATCAGGCTGTTAGATCAGCCCCCCCACACTTTTGGATTCTACCCCAGGAGGGGGTCCCCAAAAAAAAAAAAAGGAAGGTCAGAGCTAAAAAAAAGATTTTTAAAAACCCCTATTAAAAAAGCATTGTAAGATTTATCCCTTTTTGGGGAAATAAAAGAGTTGGTATAAAAAAAAAAAAAATTTTGTGAAATAAAAAGTCTGCAGCAGAATAGAGAGGTAAAAACATTTAAATATAAAACAAGCCCAAAAAAATTACAATGAAAAAGTTTTTAAAAAATAAAAGAGTGCAGAAAGGTGGAAGCGAATTACAATAGAGTAAACAAAACTAAAAAAGGTATTTTAGAAAAAAGTTTTTTGCAAAATCGAAAAGGGGAATGTGTTGGGGAATGCCAAATATTTGTAATTATTCCCATATATACTCGAGAATAAGCGACCCGAATTACGCAGGGCACCTTTTTTTACCACAAAAAAATGGGAAAAATTATTGACCCCGTAAAGCAGCAGATAGAAATTGCACCATCATGCTAGATCACACTAAACATGGTCTTTAAAAATAGTTACTCCACAAAAAAAAAAACACACACATTATTTATGTAGATAGATATGCAGGTATTGTCTCCCATTGGGGGTATGGCAGTTAAATGTCCCCCGGGGAAGGTTTAGGCGGTAAATGTCCTTATGGGCGGTTTTGGGTAGGTAAGTCCCCCATGTGGTTCTGTCCCCATAGGAGGTATTTTTCCCCAATGGAAGGTTTTGGCAGGTATTGTCCCCCCATGGCAGGTTAGCCCCCCATAGGAAGGATGGCGGGTATATGTCCCCATAGGAGGTATAGGCAGGTTATGTCCCCTAGGGGTTGTCGGTTAAATGCCCCCAATAGGAGGTAAAGTCCCCCATAGGAAGGTATACGGGTTATGCCCCCCCAAAAGGCGGGCTGTCAGTAAATGTCCCCATAGGCAGGTAAATGTCCCCCATAGGAAGGTATAGGTAGGTATATGTTCTCCATGGGCGGGTATGGAGTTAAAAGTCATCTATGGGACGGGTTTTTAAAAAAAAAAAAAAATACCAGTACTGCCTCTCTCCCCGCTACTCCAAGGCATTTCCTTCTACCGGTACTGGGGGGGATATTATCACACTCTTCCCCCAAAAATAGTATTGAGTTGTATGCGCTCCGAGAGGAGGTGTGTACAGCCAAAGAGATCACCTCTTGGCAGCGCCCAGACCCGACGGCTGATCAAATTAAGCCCAGGGGGGGATGTTACAGAAAAAAAAATTGTGAAAAACTGGATTTATCGAGTATTACGGTAAATATTTTTTCTTTTGCTTTTTTTAACAAAAAAACCCTTGAGTCTCAGGGTAAAGTTACACTGTGTATTGTGGGGTGTACTCTAAGTGCCGCCCTTTTACGGGTATTTTAGAAAACGTCTGACGCACGTATTGTGAAACGCTTGGGTTTGGGCACCATTCACATTCATTTTCGTTTAAAATTGCGGGGGGGGGGAAAAAAAGCGGTATCCCAGCTCTCTGCGAGCTATGATTCCATTGTTGGGGGGGCGTTTTTTGGTATTGCAGGCAATTATGCACTGGATACAAAACCACAACGCCCGTGAGAATTTCCCTAATATTCAAAAAAGGGTTTTTTTTAATATCTTTTTAAACCTTTGCTACCACCCCCACTGTGTCAAAAAATAAAAAATTTTTTTTTCTTTCCTCTATTGTTGATGCGTTTTAGCGCTGCCGAGTTTGGGGTTCCCCCCCAATTCCTCCCAATGACCACGTTATGGTCACTTTTATATGGCCAATCCCCCGTCTCGTAGTCGGTGCTATAATGCGGCGGTGACCCTGGAGTGATTTTGTAGATGGGACGTGGCCATGAAAGGGAAAGGGTTGGTGAGGAACCAGGG
>JAODAL010039889.1:0-37519 GCA_025379985.1 Phyllomedusa bahiana
AACTGCCGGGCTCAGTGAGGCAAACAGAGAGGGACTAGCTCCAGGGCCCATTCCCCTGTCCTGAGTATGTGCAGGGGCAAAGCACTGAGGATTCCCCGTCCCTCCATATGACCTCATGAGAACCGAGTCACTGTGGGGGGAACTACTGCCCTCATCATCCCTGGGCAGCACTAGATCATCGCCACCAGCGTTCCTAAGGTCCCCATAGCAGGCAGGGGCCTCTTATCCAGCTCCCCTCTGTGTGTCCGCCGGGCAGTGTATGGGAGAAGCAGCCGCCCCCCTTAATAGGCTCATCTGGCCTGTACCTTGCTCCGGCGCTCCGGCACTCAGCGCGTCTGTGCTGCGGGGCCTCCGCACGCGATCTCCCGCGCGCCGTCCTGTACCTGCAGCAGGAGTCGCAGGCTGCCGCCGGCTCTTCTCACCCTCCACGGGGTTTCTGGCTGGAAGCGGAGAGGGCCCGGGAGTGTGCAGCCGAAGGTCTGCCTGTCTTGTTCTCCGCCCTGTGCTCTCTCCTGCGCTGCCGGGCTGATGACTCTGCCTCATTCCCCGCTCCCAAGATGGCGCCCGATGCAGAGAGCTGTCCCTGGAATCAGTGCTTTGCTCCGCCAGCGGAGCAAAGAAGTTTGAGATTAGCAGATCATCTTCTGGATGTCCTGGTGAGGCCCTGCTCCGTCTTTTCCCACATTTTGGCCCCATTATGCAGGGTTTAAGCCTCAATTATACTGTATGCCCTGGAGGAGCTCTCCTACACACGTCTCTCCAGCAGCATAGCAGGCCACGCCCCCCCATCTGTCTATTATTTATACTATTGTGTATTAAAAAAAAATCTCCAACCGTTCAATTTGCAAATAAAATTTTTATATATATATTAAAAAACTTAAATAAAGCTTTTCTTATTACTTTTACACTTTTTGCTGTTTTTGAGCCTAAAAATATACATCTTCTGTAAATGCATGGCATGACCACATGACCCAGCACTGCCTGCCCCAGGAGCCCATATATTTAAAGTGTGAATTGTTTCTTTCACTAACGCATAGCAACGAACCTTGGGGCCCAATTTAGCTGAACACGAAAGCAGTAGTTTCTCTTCCCGTCCGTGCTTTACCATGGGGTGGGACAAAATCTCTTGATGCCCAAGGCATGGGCTACACGTACATCCCACCATCAAACTGTTGTCTGCCATGAAAGAAATTAAGGCAGAATTTTTTTTCAGATTGTTGCCTTTTTCTCAATTGCCGCCATAGGCGACTGCCTACTTCCCCTATCACTCATCCCAGCCCTGGCCCTACTCACATTGACCTTTATAACTAAATATCTTCCTCCACCATCTACACCTATGACTCGCTGTTCCTCTCTTCTAAGACCCCTTTTAAAGGTCGAGCTATATGACTCATCTAGCCCCCTTTTTCTCAATTGCCACCTTAGACGACTGCCTACTTCACCTATCTCAGCCCTGGCTCTACTCACATTCACCTTTATAACTAAATATCTTTCTCTACTATTCACACCCATGAGTCGCTGTTCCTCATTCTAAGACACCTTTTAAAGGTCAGCTATAGGACTCACATCTTGCCCCCTTTTCTCAACTGCTGCCTTTAGGCGATGCCTACTTCACCTATCTCAGCCCTGGCCCTACTCACATCGACTTTTATACCTAAATATCTTCCTTCACCATCCACACCTATGACTTGCTGTTCCTCACGTCTAAGACACCTTTTAAAAGTAAAGCTATAGGACTCACACAGACCACGATTATTAAATGCCGCCATAGGCAGCTGCCTAATCCCCCGATCACTCAACCCAGTCCTGGCTCTACTCACATTCACCTTTATACCTAAATATCTTCCTCCACCATCCACACCAATGACTCGCTGTTCCTCTCTTCTATGACCCACACCTTGCCCCCTTTTTCTCAATTGCCACCTTAGGCGACTGCCTACTTAACCTATCTCAGCCCTGGCCCTAGTCACATTGACTTTTATACGTAAATATCTTCCTCCACCATCCACACCTGTGACTCGCTGTTCCTCACTTCTAAGACACCTTTTAAAAGTGAGAGCTATAGGACTCACACCTTGCCTGATTTTCCTCAATGTCCCCCTTAGGCGACTGCCTATTTCACCCCTGGTCCTACTCACTTTGACTTATACCTAAATATCTTCTTCCACCATCCACACCTATGACTCACTGTTCCTCACAGGACACCTTTTAATGAGAGAGTTATATGACCTAACCACTGATGTTGGGGGCCCTAGTTCTTGGCCTAAAATGGATTCTTATAAAAAAAGGGAAGGTTGCAAGTGTCGGGCCAGGCTGAAACAAACTTGCAGGTTCAAATGCATCAGGACCCTGGGTGCAGTATACATGCAAGAATGGAATATTTGTATTATTTTTTTAAGAGTTTTTTTGCCTTTCAAATAATACAAATATCACATCTGCAAATGTCTTTGCACCGATAGGGTTACTCCGCTATTGTATTAATAAACTGTATTTTAAAGACCAGTTTAAGTGAGGGCATCTTATCATAGCAACAGGCAATGTCGGACTGGGGTGTGTCAAGGGCCCAGCCCTGGAATTGATTCTAGGGGCCCACCCTATGGCTAATTTATATACTTTCTCTCTTCCTCTCCTATGATTGTATATGCAGTTTAAAAGAAACTTCAAGTCTGACCTGCGGAGGTGCCCACCGGTGGTTTGCCCTATTCACCTGTGGCCCAGTCCAAGTTTCGCAATGGGCCATAAAGTATAGAGCAAGGTAAGAGAAGTCCCCCTGCCCCTGGACTAGAATTGGGGTAGCATGCTGGGTACATCACTAATACACTGTATGTCTATGAGATCTGGGTTACCTACCGTTGCCACCTGAAGACTCTTGAGATTCCATCAAACACGGTTTACCAATTCCAGATTCTCACCAAGACAAAGATAACCAGTTCTGAAGCCATGATCGAGTAGAGCCAACGCCATGGATGGTCCACTTTATTAGTATACTCAACATTCGTCTCCCAGACAAGATCTCTACTCCCAACTCATTTGCTCCTCTGGACTCCCCAGGTTCTCCAACTTCAGCTCAACCATTAAGACCTACCATAAAAAAGGCCACCTCAACGTTGGTAACTGGGAAGCCCAGGGCATAGACCACTTCCTATATCTTAGCCACTAGAGCCAGGGCCATATTCACAGTTCTTGCCAACCTAGGCCTCAAGAATGAATAAGTCGGACTTTTAAAGCATTGGTCAGAGTGAACACAATATTTACCAGGCTTTGATACCCCCAACACCTTGTCATCATTAAAATTTTAAATATATGACAACAGCAGCTACTTTAAGAATTTATTTTCAAAACAAATAGTTTTCACTTCTTTAGATGCTGGCCCTGGATTTTGTCGCCCCAGGTATTGGACCGAATGGCAAATACAGGTCTGGTTAGATTAATGTTGGAATTGTAGGTGCTTTTGTATTCTTTTCCTCCTACTGGAAGAATAAAGAGCTTCCTTTCAGGATTTTACCTCCTTGTTTTTGTTGTGGATAAAAAGGGAACAAGGATAGCAGGGAAGCATAGAAGACAATAGAGGTACACAGCAAAGTAGATCAAAGGATGTATGAAGGATTCCATAGAATTCATAATTATGATATAATTAAGTAATAAAAGAGTGTAGAAATGAGATGGTCATAAACCACAGAAGAGAACACAAGTACAAGCTGGACTTTTTTTGGCAATTTAAAGCGGCCCAAAAATTTGCTCAAGAGAAAAAACTAATGTAAAAAAAATTAAATGTAAATTTTTTTTTGCCGTCCCTTTACTGGTCCTGAGCTTAGCACTCCAGAAGACATCACCATTATTGAAGTCTGTTTTACCTTAATAGTAGTCAAGTTTTGGAAAGGGGAGGTCGTATCAGGCAGAAGGGTGAGGTACACAATAGAATTAAAATAATTACTATATACCAAAATAAGAGGCAACGATAGGAATATAGACCTTAAGAGTAATTCACTAAAAGATGAATTTTTAAAATTTCTTAATTTAAAATAGTCCCAGTAATTAACTAGGTATGAGGCATGCATTCATATAAGAGTTAAATCAATCGCAAAAATGGCCGAAGAGTTGAAATCTTAAAATTTTACAGCATTCAGATAGTTGGAGACTTGCGGGTCAACCTGATTAGTGGATAAATTAGAAATTCAAATTATAGAAATTCACCGATTTATAGATTTTATCTGATATCCATCAACGCAAACCTCAATACCTGAAGGGGTTATTCATACAAACCGAAAGAAGGGTAACTTCTTAAAAACATTCCGAAAACGGAAAGTACTGTTTATGGCGGCGAATGATCAGTTCAGGCTATGCATCATAAATTTTCTAATTTGGATTTTCACAAAATTCCATAGGGCATGATCAAATTTTTAAAAAAAAATTGCTCCAGAGTCAAGAAATTAAAAATAAAAAAATAGATGTAATTAGACTGTTAAAACCACATCTGAACTTGGCCAGTCAAATAAGCTGTAAACGGAGACTGGTGGCCTCACACCATTAGGAAAATCAGGCAGCTGCAATACAGTTGTCTTTGAGGACTACTTCATGGAGCCAAAAAAAAAAAAAAAAAAAGTCCAGAAAGTGGAAACAAACACATTCTAAAAAGCATATGGCGGCAAGTCAGACGTGGGAACGGTTTCAAGTTGGAGGTGACGCCTTACATGCTGCGTTGACCAAGCAAGGGTACGAAGCCATGAGGGATACATAGATCATCAATGAAACTGCTTCACTCGAAGCAAAAAACACCAATGCAAGTCATGAAAGGGTCAATTTCCCCAAAAAAAAAAAAGGAAAATTCTCTCCACTACTGCAATATGAAAGCAAAGTGTTTCCTTAGAGAAAAGGAGTATTTGTATAATGTCACTTTTACATCTACATCACATACAAGCACAAAGAATGTGGAATCAGAGCTGGCTCAAATGCTTAATTAGTGCCCCCACCAATTTTTTTTTTTTTTTACATTTTTTTTTTTTTTTTTTTTTTTTAACAGGGTTTCAGCTTTTTTTGAAAAAAAATTGAGCCCTGGGTGTTAAAACAAAAATATATATATTTCTATATAACTCTTGGAGATGAAAGTATATCAAAAATATGTGACTGTTGTGCCAGTTCTGAGGATGCTGTATTACAGAATCGACAATTTTTTTTTCTTCAGCGATTTAAACATACAGAAAATAGAAAACAGCTATTTCATACATTTTTTATTACATAAAATCACCTAAAAAAATTGTTACCCTTAAACAGGGCTAAGATTTTTTTTTTTTTTTATCTGCTTTCGTAGGCAGTGCTGCTGGTTTAAAAATCACAAAAAAAAAAAAAAATAAAAGTTACACAAGTCGAAAGAAACGAAACCATCCAAACCCCTATTCCAGTAATAAGAAAGGCCCTGAGGGTGCTGCAGGAAACTGAGCAACAGCTAGATACAGATACCAAACAAGCTTGGGAAAGGCTAAAACATTAGGCTTGGGAAATCTGCTTTTACTAAAAAGGGCAAAATTTTTTTTTTTAATTCTTGTGTCTTTGGGGTGAGAAGTCAAACCCACAAAAGGGAACCTTTCATGTAAAATGTGGCATCTAATCTGTCACCATCCTGTTCTAGATCAGGAGGAGCCAAGAATATTGATAGAAGCTACATGAATAATAAATTAAAAAAAAAAAAATAGTAATCAGTGTTTAGGAGTCCAGCGGGTGGTCCTAATTAGTGATTGACAATTTTCTGTAGGTTTGATCATACAGAAAGAGTGGCTAGTTGTTCAGTGAGACCAAATACAGGCAGTCCCTGACTTACAACTGTCCCCTAGTTAAAAACAGACTTATGGGGCATGCTGGCACTTGTCATTCCACAGCTATGATCTGCTATGGAACTACGAGTTCCAGCATGCAACAGCAGCACATAAGGTCAAAATGAGGCGAAAGCTTCTTAAAAAGGAGCACAGACAGCAAAACAAGTGTAAAAACCCTTCTCTGCGCCACCCAAAACAACTTTTGTGCTGGAGATACATTTACTACATATATATGTTCCGACTTATATACAAATTCAACTTAAGGACAAACCTACAGTCCCTATCCTGTTCGTAACCCGGGGACTAACTGTACTGAACTTCAGTAAATGTATTGAATCCGCTCCCATAAAAACAGAACCTGTAATTTACTAATAGAAATCATTGCTTCATTCTATCCCTGAGGAAAAAGGAAAAAAAAAATCTATATCCATATATCCAATCCCTACTCCTTTCAAGTGGAGAGAGTCCAGTGAGCAGCCTCCAAGTGGTTGTTACATATTTATCATATGTTTCAGCCACTTTGGGAGTCCAGTGGGTGGTCTCATTAAGTTGCATGAATATCTCTCTATATGCATGCCACTTAGTGAGACCACCCACTAGACTTACTGCTAGAAAGAAGGGATCTCTATGCTAAGAGTCCAGTTGGTGGTCTCATCAAGTGGTTGGTAAATATGATAATTAGAGGCCGCCCACTGGACTCCTACCACTAGAAAGGAATAGGGATCTCTATGCAGAGACTCCAAGTTATACTGAGCATGCTCATGCGAGAACGTAACAATTCTGTGAGAGTCCAGTAGGTGGACTCAAAACTATATAGCGTGTGACTTCCTGATAGTCATTAAGACCACCCACTGGACACTGAACAAAATATCTTGCTTCATTTAAGGAGTTCCAGTTTTGTTAGTAAATTAGGAGATCATACTAAATCTTTTCTGAAATAAAGGTGCATTTTAAAAAAAAAATAAAATTTAAATAGAAAATGGAGCCAGCTCACCTATCAAAGTGTGTGTTCTTGCAATTTGGGACTTCATCTGTGTGCAGTCACCACTGTCAAAAATCTAAATTTTCCAGCAAAAGAATGGTATGGGGAAAAAAAATAAAAATCCACTTCGCAAAAACATCCATAATTTAAAAAACAAATAAAAATCGCAAAATAGAGCTGCAGGTGAATGTTGATGCATTTCGAGCGCTATGCTCTTTGTCAAATATGTTTATCAGCAAGCCACATGAAACGAGTCAACATTGACCTGCTACAATACTATTGTGCTATTTTTTTTTATTATGGATATTTTTTGCTAATAAAAGCAGATTTAAATATTTATTCCCTAACATTTTTTTACCGGAAAATTTGGATTTCGACAGCATTGATTTTTTTATGCCAAGTAGTCCATTGGTTAATTTCACTCAATGTCTGCCTCTTATAGGAGCATGCATACATATAGCGGTCACCGATTAGGACCACCCACTGGACTCCTAAACTCAGAACTAATATAAATGAAAGTTACAATATATACTGAAACCTAGTCTTTATATTTGTGCTTATTTTGGGTTTAGAAATAGTAGCAGAAAACCATGGCACACCAATTCTGGTATTATACAAATAATGGAGTATTATATTTTTAAAGTTTGTGAAAAATAAAATACTCCATTATTTGTATAATACCAGAATTGGTGTGCCGTGGTTTTCTACTACTATTTGTAAACTAGTCATTTTTTGACCTTACCACTGAGCACCCACCACATAGGTGTGCAGTACCCTTTATCTTGCTACATTTTGGGTTTCGGACCACCCACTGGACTCCTAATTAATGAAATGTATTCTCATTTAGGAAAGGCAGTTTCTTTGAATGAAGCCGCCTGCTGGACTCCACATAGGGCACAAGGATCTCTATTCAGTATAACTTGTAATTTACTGAATCTTTTCACAAAAATCAATGACTATTGGGAACCTACAGTTTATAACCCACCCACTGGACTCCTTCGCACAGAAAGGAGCAAGGATTTAGATCCGTGAACTACAAATCATAGTTTTGGGAGCGAATAACTCACAGCCTTCCCATATGAGCAGGTCTACAGATAACTGTCAATCACCGATAAGGACCGCCCACTGGACTCCTAAGATAAGATTCTATGGAATCTTTTCCCACAAAGCTATACATCAATCTTCTCAGCTCCTCCAGCTCTAGAACATGAAAATGTCAGATCAGAAAAGCGATAGGTTCCCTTTGTAGGAGTGTAAGGAAGAAATAATGGGCGATTATGTAATATAAGAGTCACATGAAAAAAAAAAAAAAGGGATATTAGGCCACAAGTATAAATATATACAAAAAAAAAATTGTAAATTCTTTCCGATTTGAAAACACACAAGATTTCCAATTCTGCTTGACAAGATGGAACGTTAAGGAGGTAAAATTCACAAGTTTTGAGACAACTAAAAATTTAAGCTTTAAGTCCGAGTGATGGTATTACATGGGGAATTTTCGACCCAAAGGCTACCAAAGGGACAGATATGCAACACCATGAGTAGTCAACCAAAGTCCCACAGGGCGGGTATTACATTTAAATTTGTTCATGGGAGGGGAGTGGGGAGGATAAAACACAAAACAAAAACCTTAAAAAAACAAAACTAGAAACAACCAAAATGGACAAAGCAAAACTGGACATTGACATGAAACATAAAATAGGGTTTGACGGTTTATGCAGAATAGGGGGCGATATACAACCCATCATAAATCTTACAATCTATAGAAAAACCCCCCCCCAAAAAAACCACATACACTGTACTTCAAATTACATCACCAACCAGGAAATAAAATCAGTGCTTCCGCTTTTTTTTTTACCAATGCAAAACGGGTTTAATGGCATTTATAGGCAAGGACAACAAAAAGCAAAAAAAAAAATACCAAAACAGACAGATCCAAGTGCAATTAAAAAAAAAATGTATAATGTCTCCCTTTGACCTTAGAGGGGGGTCTCCAAATTGTTTCAACCTCTGGCGGTGAAGGGGTTAAGCGAAATTTAAAAAAAAAAAAATATTCAGCGAAAAAACACTTTATTCTTACAAATTTTTAAAGAGTACAATATTTGTTTTTTTACGGAATAAAAACTGGACATTGTTTAATAAAATAGTCTCACGTTTTATTAGCTGTATATTTATAAACGTTAAAACTTTTAGTCACAAGTAGGATATCCCAGGCCCCAGTTACTGCAAATAAAATGAAGAGGGAAGAAAAGAAGGAGGGGGAAAAGGGGTATTTATTTTTTCTTTTAAAAATTTGCATTTAGTCACTTTGTTCAACACAACCGGATGACAAAGAGGTCATGTTGAATGGCAACTAGTGACCAAGTTGGGGGGAAAGATTGATCATCCAGTATCAAGAAGGGGGAAAAAAGAAAAAAAAAAAGAAGAAGTAGTAGTAGTAACCTAGAGATAAGGTATTGACTCTGTAACATGATCTAATGGGTTTTGATTAAAGGACCCAGAAAAAAAATTGGGCGGCTGCTTCGGGGGATAGTTAACACTGCAATAGCTAAGCAATAAAAAAAAAAAAAAAAAAATTTAGGGAAGAAAAAAAGTGGCTGGTATTCAATAAGTGACCTAAACCTATGCAGTGATTTCTATCGCTCAACGCAATGTGGAAAGGAGGGGTTAAAAAAAAAAAAAAAAATCTGATAAGCGACCTATTCTTTAAACGACGACCCTAGAAGCCGTACGTAAGGACGGGACTTCCTAAAGTACTTTGTGCTGCTACATACATGTCACTTCTCCAAAAAAAAAAAAAGGAGCAGACTACAGAGACCGTAATCCTTTGTCGGGACCCTTTATAGTTCATATATATATATACACAGTACCTGAGAAGTTGTAAATGCAGATAATCTAGCGCAAGATTTTTTTTTTTTCATCTAAGTTTTTAAATTTGGAGTAACCAAGTGGTTCCCATCTGGGTCAAATATCCTTCTAGTTGCTCTTGGGCCAAATGCAAGACTTGGCCAACACTCCCGGGACTTGATTGGACTATCCTGTGAAAGGAGATGTTTCCTCAGTAGGTGCATTTGTTTTTAGCAAAAAGGGGGGTGCACCATTCCCCATACATTCGGAGCTAAACTTGAGCAAATGCATTTAGGCCTTGTTCAAATTATGCAGTTTGGGTTCCAAAAGTGGGGTGGGAAAACTGCATAAAAATTTGCTGAAATTAAAAAAAAAAAAAAAAAATTCGAACAAGGTCTTCTAGGTGCAAAAAGGCATTTTACTTTATTCCCCCCAAAATTTAAGTCCCATGGAATAGAGTGTAAATTAGGAAAACCCTCCGAAGGCACTTTAGGAATTTTATTAGAGACTGCAGCTGATATGTACCTTACGTCAAATATAGAAGTGTTCTATAGAAACTGAAGCGGAAAAAGGAATGTAGTCATTTATTAGTCAAGAGGAGGGGTGGGGGGTAAGGGAGGGGCGGGAAGTCCTGCGTTTCTACCCATCAAATGGACTGGTTAACATCCAGCAGTAACACTTTCGATAGGGTCTTTTGTTAAAAAGTTTTAGAGGGGAGGGGGAAGAAAAAAAAAAAAAAAAAGCTTTTGAGAAGCGACCACATTGGGAGACAAAGCGATAAAGTGCATTGAGAATTTTCATTTAAAAGCAGTTTTTAAAAACATAGCAGCAAGAGACGAGAAAAACCGATGCAGTTAGAGGCCGATTAACCAGTGCAATATAATTTTTTAAAGGAGAAAAAAAAAAAATATTTGTTAACCCCTTCATAGCCAGGAAACAAAATGTTGAAGACCTCCCTATAAAGCAAGATGCATACGGGTAACCAGGCTAGACTACAAAAGGTTAGACAGGGAGAGAGGGATGGAGTCACCACTTTTTTTTCTTGTAATCTGGGTGGATAGTCTTGAAAATTTAGGGGGCATCTGATAACTGGTCCAATGATAGCATGTGACACCCCACAGTAAGGTAAAATACTCTGACACTACCTTTGGCTACCAAACTGGGGGGAAAGAGGCAAAATAGCCAGGTTTTTAAACATCATATGCATACTTGCCAACGGATGTAAATTTTGGAGGAACAATTGTAGGAAGTAGGTAGCAGAAGGATTGGGATTTAGGCTCATGTCACCCCGGATCAAGCTCAAGCTGCATAAGAGATGGGATTTAGGCTACCACCACCCATGAGGTGGGATTTAGGCTACCACCACCCATGAGGTGGGAAGTTAACCTCACCCAAAAGTGACCTCTAGCTGTAAAAGGGGTGAAAAGCTGAGCCCACCCACGAGCAATTTCAACCTGCACAATGGGTGGGATTAAGTCTAACCCCACCCATGAGTAACCAAGGCTGCACATGAGGTGGAAGGTTAACCTCACCCAAAAGGAATCTCTAGCTGTACAATGGGTGAAAGGCTAACCCCACCCATGAGCAAGCTCAAGCTGCACAAGACGTGGAAGATTAATCTCACCCAAAACCAACTCCCAGCTGTACAAGGGGTGAAATGCTAACCCCACCCATGAACAAGCTGTACAATGGGTGGGATTAAGACTAACTCCACCCATGAGTAAACCAGGCCGCAAAAGAGGTGGAAGGTTAATCTCACCCAAAAGCAACTCCTAGCTGTACAAGGGGTGAAAGGCTAACCCCACCCATGAGCAACCCCAGAGTGCACAAAGGGTAGGATTAAGGCCACTCCTGCCCCATGAGCAACCTCTGGCTGCACAACACATAGAATTTAGGCTAATCCCACCCCGTATTCCTAGGGCAGATCTTAAAAAAGTCCCAAATTTAAGATGTTGGCAAGTATGTGTAGGTCAGGCTTTGAAGGGGCCATGCTCACCACCGAAGTCTGGTCATTGCAAAAAAAAAGCCTGACACTTCGCTATTCAAATCTTTCCAACCAGTTCGCTCTGAAGAGAGTACTAAAACATGCGATCAGGACTAGCTAAGCCAGAAATAGACTGAGGTGGGGGGTGGTGGTGAAGAAATCTTAAAATTAGGTTAGTATCTTTGGTTACAAGTTTACACGGGCAATCTCTCGGTTCCCTTCATCAGGATACTTTAGCAATGTGAACCCCAAAGCTCAAAGTGTAATAACCTCAGGTTTTTGGGGGGAAAATTAAAAAATGGAAAAGGTATAAATTCATGACCTATCCATTGTCCGTTGTAATACTTCTCTTCATAGTCAGTGGGTGTTTTCAAGCCTAAAAAAAGTTAAGGGGAAACAGGTAGGTTCTCTCTCTCCGGTCTTAAAAAGCAATTCATTTTGCAGTAGGCCTTTACGAAGGAAACTCTGGAAGGTGGGTGTAAAAGCAAGATTGTGCTTCACTTTAGGGACCGCTAAGGTAGCCTCTATGGAGTAGGGTAAAATCATTGATGCTGGTCTTTTCCTACATAATTTGGGAGGGGTTTGGGTGGGGAGGTTAAGGTCTTTAATAACCACTCCAAAAAAAAAAAAAGTTGCCTGGTATCTAGCTGTTGTCAATGGTATTTCTTACAAGATGAAAGAAAAAAAATAAGGGAAGTTAGAAAATAAAAAGATTAAGCTTAAAAAGTAACAAATACAATTGGGAGGGTGAGGGGGGTAGGGGCAGATTCTGTACCGACCCCAATGCCAAATATTGCCTCCCTGCAATAAAATGCAGAACCACGGCATTGACATAAGGGAAGGAGCCATGAAAAAAAAAAAAAAAAAAGCAGCTTTAGGTTGGCCATACTTCACTCCTACAGACTCTTTTACAGCTGTACAGGTCCATGAGAACGACTGCCGAGGCCTTTTCAGTCGGCACTACCTCCTGCTCGGCAAGTGTACCCCGTTGATGAGAGGCAGAAGTGGAGGGTGGAGTTCCAGCTGCGTTAACAGTGAGAAGTGGTCAGAAGGTATGTGGGGGTGAGGGCAGCCAGTGATGTTGTTCTCCGCCATCCATTGAGGATCTAAAGGCCCCAGGACGCCAAGAACATCCATGTGTGTCTTGGAGTAGAAGATGTAGTCAATGACACCCTATGGGATAAAAAACAAGAAGTGGAAAAAAGTTCATGAAATGTAATATTACAACCCTAAAAATTCACTTTATACAACTAAAAAGGAGCCTATAGACATAAATACATACAACTACGATTGGCCGAAAATACACCGGGCCAACAGACATTCATCCCAACTTGCCCCGTGCACACTTGGCTGAGCATAAATTTGGCAGTGGCTTTCCCTACTCTTCCTAATACTGGGGAACATTGGGAACAGCCCTCAACATATCTACTTATATCCAAGACATAGGTGGTATTTTAATAGCATATGCCATCAATGTCCGATAGGTACAGGCCCCAACTCTTGTGCTCAGAACACCCATTGAATTTGGTTGGAGAGTCCCGACTTCCTCTTGGTTCAAGATTGAGATGTTTTGGGGCTTGTTTTTGTGCTAGGCAGGAGGTAGAAAATGCCACCAAGGTCTGATAGGAGAGCGTCCCACCTCTGGTGCTCTGAACACCCATTGAGTTTAGTTGAAGAATCTGGACTTCCTCTTGGTTCAACTAAACTCAATGGGCGTTCGAGTGCCAGAGGTGGGACTGTCTCCTATCAGACCTCGGTGGCATTTCTTACCTCTTTAACCATTTCCTAGCTCAAAAACAAGCTCTAAAACTTTGTCTTGAACCAAGAGGAAGTTGGGACTCTCCAAGATTGAAAAGTTTTGGGGCTTGTTTTTTAGCCAGGCAAGGATCCCTTATTTTTGAGCCACCAAGGTCTGATAGGAGAGAGTCCCACCTCTGGCACTCGGAACGCCCATTGAGTTTAGTTGGAGAACCCAGACTTCCTCTTACTTCAAAACTGAAGTTTTGGGGCTTGTTTTTGAGCTAGGTGAGGGTCCTGGAGTTGGACATTGATGGCATCCTACCTCTGGAAACCTCACCTAGCTCAAAACCTCCATTTTGAACAGTGGTAGTCCGAACTCCTTGCGATTTTTGGGTGCCAAATAAAAAAAAATGGTACCCACACCTATCGGGCATAGAGGAGGGTCCCAGAGGTAGAATTTGCCAGCAGACATTGACCTCAAATACTACGTCTGGGACCCACACTTATTAGACACTGCTTATGTTAAAAGGGATATTCCCACTATAGACTGTCGAATAGGTGCGGGTTCCACTTCTGGCACTTGGACTCTGTTTTGAACAGAGAGGTGTATTGGAACTCCCAATGATTTCAGTGGCAAAGAGGTGTCGGGGCTCGTTCTTTAGAGGTGCGGATCCCACCTGTCGCTCGAAACTCCCATTGAGTTACAGTGGAACACCTTGACTACCTCGCTAGGAATTCCAAACACCAAAGTCAGGACTCTGCCCCAACACCTGTGTTTTCAACAGAAAGGTGGTCAATACTCCTCCATTGATTTCAACAGGAGTTCCAATATCTGATGGGTGCAGGTTCCACCTCTTGTGCTTGGATGTGTTAAAGGGATAATCCCACCATAGACATTGATGGTATATCCTGTTAGGAACGTCCATGGTTGGAATATCCCTTTAACACATCCAATGCCCGTTAGTTGTGGGTCCCACCTCAACTCAATAAGAGTCTGGACCATCTGACTGTTCAAAACAATGGGCGGTTTAAGTGCCGGAGGTGTCGATGCTTGTTCTGGGGATGGGCAAGAGTCCCACCTCCGCAACCTTTGATTTCGATGGGAAGAGTCCTGACCACCTCTCCATTCAAAACAGAACATTGATGGGATCTGCAAAGATCTCAAGGTCTATGGTGAGACAACCCCTTAAAATTGTTGGCACTTGATCCATCAGGGAGAATCTGGTCAGCCCCACACACATTAGACCCTCAACTGGTCACAATAAAATGGCAGGTGGGCCAACTATAGTCTAAAAGTTATATGGAGGCCCAACAAACAAATTGAGAAGTAATGTGAACTTCCTATAGGTGCAAGAGTTCTTCCATATCTGTAAATATGGCAGCTATACTCCAATAGGAACAGTTAAAGGCTTAAAGTACACCTATGGCAGAGGGTTTGATCGGGTTGTTTACCTTACCATTGTGAACCATTAAGCTTCTTCAGCTGATAACTTCCCCTTCCAACTTTCAAGAAACCTTGAGACCTGCTTTCACTTCCTCAAGTTCCTTCAGTAATTCCTAGAAAGGTCCCAAGCTATGGACACCCCATTAACCATGCCCTATTGACTGTATATATCCAATTGGTCGTAGCACTGAGGTCGTAGGACTAAGAACCCACCTGGTTCAAAAAGCGAAAGTGCAATTTCTCTTTTTAAATAAAGGTTTTTGATATATTTTAATCCAAGTGTGCTTATCCGGCATGCTGGAACAACGAAGAAAATGAAAAGTGGCTACAAGAGTGGGGAGTGGGGGAATGCAATTGCCCATAAACTATGAAGCCCTGTACACTGCCAATTCTATAACTAGCACATGGCCGATAGAGGCTGGATATGTATTTGGCAATGTGGCTCATTCCATCATCTCCTTCTGAGGACGGGCTAAGAAGGGGATTTTGTCAAATGGCAAAACCCCTTAAACAAATCAGTTTTGCAGTTTGTGCAGGGGGCCATATTGCTCCTGGAACTGGGGCTATAATATCAGCGCCAGACAGGGTCTACATATGGCCCATAGAGGGAGCGAGGCCTATGTTGCACAGACCGATCTTGAAGAATATATTTACCCAAGACGCTCCCCCCCCAACCTCCTCCAAAGACGCTCCCCCCACCAACCGCCCCTGCCTCCTTCAAAGACGCTCCCCCCCAACCGCCCCTGCCTCCTCCAAAGACACTTCCCCCACCAACCGCCCCTGCCTCCTCCAAAGACGCTCCCCCCAACCGCCCCTGCCTCCTCCAAAGACGCTCCCCTCACCAACTGCCCCTGCCTCCTCCAAAGACACTCCCCCCCCACCAACTGCCCCTGCCTTCTCCAAAGACGCTCCCCCACCAACCGCCCCTGCCTCCTCCAAAGACACTCCCCCCACCAACCGCCCCTGCCTCCACCAAAGACACTCCCCCCACCAACCAACCCTGCCTCCTCCAAAGACGCTTCCCCCACCAACCGCCCCTGCCTCCTCCAAAGACACTCGCCCTCACCCAACCGCCCGTCTCCTCCAAAGACACTCAACCCCAACCGCCCCTCCCAAGACACTCACCCAACATATAACCCATAAAGGGGGTGGGCCTATGTAAACCCAGCCCCCCAAGCCACAGGTCTCCACCCAGTTCAAGGGCATTTCCAGGCTGACCCAAGCAGTCCAGCCACCGCTTCCGTCACTGTTGTGCAGGTGTGTCCTAAGCGGTCATTCTGACCCTATGAGGGGCACCGTATACTCACAATAAAAGCAAAACTGACAGCCCAAGAGTTCTGGGTCACAAACAGGGGGTAAACAACCTCAACAACTGGTTAAAAAAAAAAAAAAGAGCCAGTTTTTCTTTAATGAATCCCACAAGGAACACCCGCCCCCCCCCCCCTCCCCTGCAGGCAATGGGTTACATACAGACCCCCGACACACTGAGAACATTAGTGCTTGGATAGTCTGGGGGAGGGAAGTGCTCAGCAAATATTCTACTTCACTCCATTAGAGCAGGAGAGACCGGGGAGCCCTACCTGCCCTCATTGTTACAAGTTAACCAATAACCGGGCATGCAGGCCCGTGCCACAGAACATGGTACTCACTTTGAAATCGAAGGTGTAATTGGTGTAAGGCATTAAGTTGTTTTCGTAGGCGCTCCGCAGCTGGAAGCCGTGTGTGATTCTTCCATCTGGGGTCCCGTTCTTCCCGTTGCAGCTGAAGTTGGAGAGACACTCATTGTATCGGAGCTCCTTAAAGTCCTTGTGATTGTCAGCTACCCCTCCATTGGTCAGATATTCCACCACACCTAATACGAGGACAGGGAAGAAGGTGACTTTCCAAGCAGTAGTAAGTTGTATTCTGCACATATTTACTATGAAAGGAATTATATCTTCCAGATCTTCAGTTGTAAAACAAAAAAAAAAAAAAAAAAAAAAAAAGAGCATTTCAGTTTAATTTTTCCATTACAATTTGATTCTAGGTACCTGCAGCTGAATACAGGATTTCTCACTGCCGCCCCTGGGTCATGTGATCTGCAGCTGAATACAGGATTTCTCACTGCTGCCCCTGGGTCATGTGACCCGCAGCTGAATACAAGATTTCTCACTGCTGCCCTGGTCATGTGACCCGCAGCTGAATAAGGATTTCTCACTGCTGCCCCTGGTCATGTGACCCGTAGCTGAATACAGATTTCTCACTGCGACCCCGGGGTCATGTGACCAGCAGCTGAATACAGGATTTCTCACTGCTGCCCCCTGAGTGATGTGACCCGCAGCTGAATACAGGATTTCTCACTGCTACCCCTGGGTCATGTGACCTGCAGCTGAATACAGGATTTCTCACTGCTGCCTCTGGGTCATGTGACCTGGAGTTGAATACAGGATTCCTCACTGCTGCCTCTGGGTCATGTGACCTGGAACTGAATACAGGATTCCTCACTGCTGCCCCTAGGTCATGTGACCCGCAGCTGAATACAGGATTTCTCACTGCTACCCCTGGGTCATGTGACCCGCAGCTGAATACAGGATTTCTCACTGCTGCCACTGGCTCATGTGACCCGCAGCTGCATACAGGATTTCTAACTGCTACACCTAGGTCATGTAACCCGCAGCTGTATACAGGATTTAACACTGCTACCCCTGGGTCATGTGACCTGCAGCTGAATACAGGATTCCTCACTGCTGCCCCTGGGTCATGTGACCCGCAGCTGAATACAGGATTTCTCACTGCTTCCCCTGGGTCATGTGACCCGCAGCTGAATACAGGATTTCTCACTGCTTCCCCTGGGTCATGTGACCCGCAGCTGAATACAAGATTTCTCACTGCTGCCCCTGGGTCATGTGACCCGCAGCTGAATACAGGATTTCTCACTGCTGCCCCTGGGTCATGTGACCCGCAGCTGAATACAGGATTTCTCACTGCAGCCCCTTGGTCAAGTGACCAGCAGCTGAATACAGGATTTCTCACTGCACCCCTGGGTCATGTGACCCGCAGCTGAATACAGGATTTCTCACTGCTACCCCTGGGTCATGTGACCCGCAGCTGAATACAGGATTTCTCACTGCTACCCCTGGGTCATGTGACCCGCAGCTGAATACAGGATTTCTCACTGCTACCCCTGGGTCATGTGACCCGCAGCTGAATACAGGATTTCTCACTGCTGCCCCTGGGTGATGTGACCCGCAGCTGAATACAGGATTTCTCACTGCTACCCCTGGGTCATGTGACCCGCACCTGAATACAGGATTTCTCACAGCTCCCCCTGGGTCATGTGACCCGCAGCTGACTACAGGATTTCTCACTGCTTCCCCTGGGTCATGTGACCCGCAGCTGAATACAGGATTTCTCACTGCTGCCCCCTGGGTGATGTGACCCGCAGCTGAATACAGGATTTCTCACTGCTACCCCTGGGTCATGTGACCTGCAGCTGAATACAGGATTTCTCACTGCTGCCTCTGGGTCATGTGACCTGGAGTTGAATACAGGATTCCTCACTGCTGCCTCTGGGTCATGTGACCTGTAGCTGAATACAGGATTCCTCACTGCAGCCCCTGGGTCATGTGACCCAGCTGAATAAAGGATGTCTCACTGCTGTCTCTGGCTCATGTGACTTGCAGCTGAATACAGGATTCCTCACTGCTGCCCCTGGGTCATGTGACCCGCAGCTGAATACAGGATTTCTCACTGCTACCCCTAGGTCATGTGACCCGCAGCTGAATACAGGATTTCTCACTGCTACCCCTGGGTCATGTGACCTGCAGCTGAATACAGGATCTCTCACTGCTGCCTCTGGGTCATGTGACCTGCAGCTGAATACAGGATTTCTCACTGCTGCCTCTGGGTCATGTGACCTGCAGCTGAATACAGGATTTCTCACTGCTGCCTCTGGGTCATGTGACCTGCAGCTGAATACAGGATTTCTCACTGCTGCCTCTGGGTCATGTGACCTGCAGCTGAATACAGGATTTCTCACTGCTCCCCCTGGGTCATGTGACCTGCAGCTGAATACAGGATTCCTCACTGCTACCACTGGCTCATGTGACCTGCAGCTGAATACAGGATTCCTCACTGCTGCCACTGGCTCATGTGACCTGCAGCTGAATACAGGATTTCTCACTGCTGCCACTGGCTCATGTGACCCGCAGCTGAATACAGGATTTCTCACTGCTACCCCTAGGTCATGTGACCCGCAGCGACTACAGGATTTATCACTGCTACCCCTGGTCATGTGACCTGCAGCTGAATACAGGATTCCTCACTGCTGCCCCTGGGTCATGTGACCCGCAGCTGAATACAGGATTTCTCACTGCTACCCCTAGGTCATGTGACCTGCAGCTGAATACAGGATTTCTCACTGCTGCCCCTGGGTCATGTGACCCGCAGCTGAATACAGGATTTCTCACTGCTGCCCCTGGGTCATGTGACCTGTAGCTGAATACAGGATTTCTCACTGCTGCCGCTGGGTCATGTGACCCGCAGCTGAATACAGGATTTCTCACTGCTGCCCCTGGGTCATGTGACCCGCAGCTGAATAAAGGAGTTATCACTGCTACCCCTTGGTCATTTGGCCAGCAGCTGAATACAGGATTTCTCCCTGCTACCCCTGGGTCATGTGACCTGCAGCTGAATACAGGATTTCTCACTGCTGCCCCCTGGGTCATGTGACCCGCAGCTGAATACAGGATTTCTCACTGCTGCCCCTGGGTCATGTGACCCGTAGCTGAATACAGGATTTCTCACTGCTACCCCTGGGTCATGTGACCCGCAGCTGAATAAAGGCTTTCTCACTGCTGCCCCCTGGGTGATGTGACCCGCAGCTGAATACAGGATTTCTCACTGCTACCCCTGGGTCATGTGACCTGCAGCTGAATACAGGATTTCTCACTGCTGCCTCTGGGTCATGTGACCTGGAGTTGAATACAGGATTCCTCACTGCTGCCTCTGGGTCATGTGACCTGGAACTGAATACAGGATTCCTCACTGCTGCCCCTAGGTCATGTGACCCGCAGCTAAATACAGGATTTCTCACTGCTGCCACTGGCTCATGTGACCTGCAGCTGAATACAGGATTCCTCACTGCTGCCCCTGGGTCATGTGACCCGCAGCTGAATACAGGATTCCTCACTGCTACCCCTTGGTCATGTGACCCGCAGCTGAATACAGGATTTCTCACTGCTTCCCCTGGGTCATGTGACCTGCAGCTGAATACAGGATTTCTCACTGCTACCCCTGGGTCATGTGACCTGCAGCTGAATACAGGATTTCTCACTGCTGCCTCTGGTCATGTGACTGCAGCTGAATACAGGATTTCTCACTGCTGCCTCTGGGTCATGTGACCTGCAGCTGAATACAGGATCTCTCACTGCTGCCTCTGGGTCATGTGACCTGCAGCTGAATACCGGAGTTCTCACTGCCGCCCCTGGGTCATGTGACCTGCAGCTGAATACAGGATTTCTCACTGCTGCCCCTGGGTCATGTGACCTGCAGCTGAATACAGGATTTCTCACTGCTGCCTCTGGGTCATGTGACCTGCAGCTGAATACAGGATTTCTCACTGCTGCCACTGGCTCATGTGACTTGCACTCTGAGTTGCTGAAACACACAGCATGGTTGTGTGACCCAGAAGTGAATCTCTCTATACATTCCTATTGGAAGTTCAGTCAGTCTCATAGGAATGTATAGAGAGACAGACTTCCTGTTAACATCAGAAGCACAGTGTCTATCAGCCAGAGGGCAGGTCATGTGACCCAAACACTGTTGCATCAGCCAGAAATCCTGTATGCAGCTGCAGGTGAGCAAAGTTCCAAGCACCAGAGGTGTACTAATGTTGCTTCCTTTCAGAGTTGCAGCAGTTTTCTCCTGTTGGTAACCTAGGAAAGCTTGTGTACAGACTACCTTTCTGCTCCAGCAGTGTCGGGAAGGTGACATCACTAACTGCTATCTGAAAACAAAATATGGTCAGCACATCCATTTTATAAGAGGTGCATGCTGGGTGCGGCAGCCAAAAGCAAACACCACAATATCAGCAGCTCTACAAGCACTAAAACAAAAACAGTCAAAGGGGACAGAGGCATTTTTTGAAAAAGCATTTCTGCTACTTTGGAATAGGTGAAAAATTGAGGTTGAGTGTACATTTTTTGAGCCCATCCAACACCCAAAAAAATCCCCAAAAATTCCTACCCCTCACTTTTTTTTAATGCTCGTAGAGTGCTGCTGATATGGTGTTGTGTTCACGTCACTTTTTGCTGTGTCTTGGCAGCAGCACAGGAGCTTGTTAAAATTTGTCCATATCAAACAAAACCTTTAGGCAATGTTCACACTGCTCATTGTTAGGCAATGTTCACACGGCTTATTGCCGACATAATTGCGGGGACGGATTTCGCCCTGCAATTACGCCGGCAGCTGTGCAGCAGGGTGGGGCGGGGGGCCGGCAGCTCACCGGCCCCATAGACAGTCATTATTCACGGCGCGTACGTGCCGTAAATAATGTGCATGTCACTTTCTCTCCCCGCAGCGTATTCGCCGAGCGGGGAGAAGAGACGGAATCCATAGGTCTCTATGAGAACTGTGGATTACCGTAGTTACTGGGACGGATTGGAGCCGTACTGCAGCTCAAATACGGCGCGCAGTATGGCTCCAATCAGTCCCAGAATAAGCCGTGTGAACGAGGCCTTAGAGCTCTGTAGCCTTCTGCCCTGCTGTTTAAGCTCCTCCATTACCAAGGTCCCTCTAACAGGCTACCCTAGCAATAGCAGAGCTACGTCAGTCACTGCGGGAGCAGCGCCCACAGCCTAAACAGGAAGCTGGAGCCTGAAGCTGTAGACCCACCCACAGCCTGAACAGGAAGCAGGAGCACAAAACTGTAGAACCGCCCACAGCCCTTCAGGAAGTGGGAGCACGAAGCTGTAGAACCACCCACAGCCCTTCAGGAATTGGTAGCACTGCCCACAGCCTGAGCAGGAAGTGGGAGCCTGAAGCTGTAGAACCGCCCACATCCCTTCAGGAAGTGGAAGAACCGCCCACAGCCTGAGCAGGAAGCAGTTGCCTGAAGCTGTAGAACCACCCACAGCCTGAACAGCAAGCGGGAGCCTGAAGCTGTAAAGCCACCCACAGCCTGAAAAGGAAGTGGTAGAACCACAGACAGCCTGAACAGGAAGTACGAGCCTATAGCTGGCTGTGAACAGCAGGCTCTGTAAAACATCCTGATGAGAAGACCCCTTTAAGACAAGGACGTTCTGCTGCGGTCACTGCTATCTTTTTTACCTGAATCTGGCAAGGAGTTCAGATCAGCGCACAACACAAAAGGGATGGAGTTGGGATCTGGCGCAGGGCTGCCGGGTCTGCTCGCCGCCTTCTCTATAATGCTTTTTTTTTTTTTTTTTAACACATTTTATTGGGTTTTTAACATATATTCGGTTACAAAATAATTAAATATCCAAATGCCTGGTACCAGTAACATCAAATTAGCCTTAATGCTGTAAGTCCTTAAGTACCAAGCTTTGTAGGTATAGGATCAAATGTATAGTAAACATACACATATAAATACCAAAACATACATACTTAAACAGCCGTGTAAAATTAAAAGAAAAGTATAAGAAAAAAGGGAAAAGAAACCAGCCAGAAAATTATTATCTTAGAAGATCTGCTAGTTCAGCAAACATCTCGCATGACAAATGACTGTCAGGTACGCCTGAGGGGTGGGACATTGACTCTATAAGATTTTTTTAAGCCGCCTCCTCTTGGATTGCATCAGAGAGACATAACATGCATGTTACCTAGGTTCCCTGCCTGGGCTTCTCTCAAGAACCAACTTGTGAATTGGAACGTATCTACTAGTTTGTTAATCTCTTGTTGAGAATAGTATTTTTCCATAAAAGCTCTCCATTTTCCGAAGAAGTTCTTTGCCAGCTTTTCCTTATGCCGTTCAGTAAAAATCTGATCGGCAATTGCATACGTCTTTGTTTGTGCTATTACCATATCTATTGTTGGTACTGAGGGCTCTAGCCAATTAGTCAGTAGGCAACGCTTCGCCACCAGGAGAATAATATGTATTATTGCTGGCATGTTACTGTCTGTTGTAGTATCTGATTCAGGCATACCACTATCCAGACCATGCAGCAAGAAGATCACTGGTGACAAAGGTAGCCGACCGTTCCACACAGATCTCAACATCTCCCTCACCCTGAGCCAGAAAGCCTTCACCTGAGGACATGTCCACAAACAATGGAACAAATCCGCTTTCTCCTTTGCACATTTTGGACACAATGTTATTCTATCCGGAAAAGCTTGGGACTGTGGGATATTAAAAGCATAAATGGCTGCATGCACCATTTTGAAATAAGTTTCCCTCCATGCTTCATTAATAATATGCTTACGTATTACATTCCAACCTCTGATGATTTCTGTCTCTATATCAGTCGTGCCTAACCATCTATTCCATTGCCTGAAACCATCCCCCGGATCATGTTTAATGTATTTATCCCTAAGAACTGCATATATGTCAGCAATGGATTTTCTCTGTTGCCCTGTCCCAATGAGATTATCAAAAGCATTTTTGCCCCTCTCCTTTCGTATATCTATTAGTTTGGAAGTACAGAAGGATCTGATTTGAAGATATTGTAGCACCTGAGACTCTGGGATTCCAAATTCCCGACTTAGCTCTCCCATAGTTTTGTATCTAGATTCCGTCAGGTGGAAAAATTGGTCAACTGACGTTATCCCTCTATCTATCCATGCCTTAAACCATTTGTGATCTCTACCAGCCGGAAACTCCAAATGTTCCCATATTGGGAGATATTTAGAGAACTGAAAAGCTAAACCATATATTTTCCTCAATTCCTTCCATGCGGCTATGGTATCCCTTAACAGGATTGAGTGCTTTGCCACTTCATTGGTGTTAGCTCGCCGCGTATGTAACAAACTAGTTAACTTTTCCCCTGCCAGATTTTCTTCCAACACCCAGTCTGAGTAATGATTTGTTCCCTGGATCCAATCTAGGATGTGTCTAGTTAGGCAAGCTATGTTGTAGCACCGTAAATTGGGGAGATTAAGCCCTACTTCAGATTTATGGGACTGTAATCTTGTGATGGCAATTCTAGGTTTTTTCCCCTTCCATATAAAATTAGAGACTAATTTATTGTACATGTTGACGTCGGTATGACGCAGCAAGATCGGTATTGTCTGTAGGGGGTACAAGAGACGAGCAAAAGTTATCATTTTTACCAGATGAACTCTTCCCAGTAATGACAAGGGAAGGTCCTGCCAGCCTCTCAGTTCTTTTCGAATTTTTTCAAAGAGTGGGGGGTAATTCAAATTGTACAGTGAGGAGGGGATGTGCCCTATCTTTACACCCAAATATTTGATATAGTCCTTAGCTATTTTGATACCTGTTGATCTGACTGCTGCTACCTCAGTAGGGGTGCTTCCCCCCATCCACAAGAGTTCACATTTGTCTCTGTTTATGTGATATCCGGAAAAGGACCCATAGTGCCCTAGAAGCTCCAGGACACTGTGCAGATGTGTCCCTGGTGAACCCATAAACAGGAGCACATCATCCGCAAAGGCGGTTAACTTCAGCTCCTTTTTCCCTACTTTAATTCCACTATATATCTGGGACTGTTCCAATTTACGTAATAAGGGCTCGATAGTTAAATTGAAAAGCAGGGGCGACAGTGGGCACCCTTGCCTTGTGCCTTTCTCCAAGTGAAAAGCATCCGACCTGAAACCTGGGATGTAAACTGCCGCTCTTGGGTTTCTATACAGAACAGATAAAAAATTTCGAAACTCCCCCTTTATTCCAAATTTGTCCAGTACCATCTCCAGCCAACTCCATCTAACGCTGTCAAAAGCTTTCTCCGTGTCTAGTGACACCAAAGCTTTGGCTGATTTCGACCCTTGCGCACTCGCCTGCATATCCATAGCTGCTAACACTTTTCTGATGTTCATCACAGCGGCTCTTCCCTTTACAAACCCAGCTTGCGTGTGTCCTATTAAATTTGGGAGGAGAGTTGCCAGTCTATTGGCCATTATTTTTTTAATGTCCTGGTTGATGAGGGATATGGGTCTATACGATTCTGCTTTAGTCAGGTCTCTCCCCAGTTTCGGTAGAACTTTTATGAAAGCCAAGTTGGCTTCATCGGGAATGCTTTTTCCATTTAGCAAAGAGGAATAGTATTGAGATAAAATAGGTGATATCTGAACTTGAAGAATCTTATAGAACTCTGATGGGTATCCGTCAGGACCAGGCGCTTTGCCATTCCCCAGAGATTTTATTGTGTTTTGAACCTCATCAGCAGTTATCTGTGTGTTTAAGAGAGCCCTATGTTCCTCCGTAAGTTTTGGAAGACGGCAGCTGCCCAGGAAATCCGCCCCCTTCTCCCTGCAGTCTGTTCCCGAGTCCTGGTACAACGTTTTGTAATATTTCTGGAAGAGTGTGGTAATGTCTCTCGGGTTTGTTATGGTCTTGCCCTCACTATTCTTTAGGTGTGTAACCCCTCTGTGGCCTGTATGCGTTTTTGCCAACCGTGCCAGGAGCTTGCCCGACTTGTTCCCAAAACGGAACAGATCCGCATCAAATTTTGTTCTATAGAGCCTGTCTCTACGCTCCAACCACAACTCAAAAAGTTGTCTTGCTTCCTGCCATCGTTGCTTATTTGCTGATGAAGCATCACTTATAAAGGCTGTATACGCCTCACGTAGAGCCGTGCTGAATTCTATATACTTGCGCTGCGTGAGTTTCTTATAATAAGAGACATGACTTATAAGCCTACCTCTAAGGACTGCTTTGGCAGTTTCCCACATTAATTGTGGATTATCACAGTGTGTGGCATTTGCAGCCGAAAATTCCAACCACCAGCCCTGTACCATTTCTACAAAAGAATCATCACCTGCCAAAGCCACAGGAAAGCGCCATTCTAATAATATTCTAGACGGGTTATGCAATGAGAAACGCAATTAATAATTTTTGCTATATTTTAGCTTTTATTAGTCCAAGGTATATCCTTATAGTATCCTTTAACAACACAGTCTTTTCATATGCATGCTATTTCGTTACTTTCGTAGATGTACAGGAACTGTGAGTCATGCGATGCGAACATGTAAATAGGTATACAACAGATGATAAAAATTCAATTCGGCATATGTCGGTGAAATACAATTCAACATATGTCAACTAATGTTGCTATATCGCAATTCTCTTCCAATATTATTCTCTCAGGCAGAACTAAAGCACAGCATGCTATATCAAACGTATCCGTACTATCCAAACAAAAAGCACTTAGCTTCAATACAGCCTCGCTACTTGTGGGCTGCCGTCTGATGTCTGAGAAGGCTAAAGCGCCTGCGCTTGACAAAGCTTGACAAAGGGGGTTGTCCCGAAACGTCGCGCAGGTGCTTTAGCCTTCTCAGACATCAGACGGGAGGATCAGTCTAAGACGGGAAGGAGCTACGAGACGTGAGCCCAGTTCCTGTACATCTACTAAATTAACGAAATAGCATGCATATGAAAAGACTGTTTTGTTAAAGGATACTATAAGGATATACCTTGGACTAATAAAAGCTAAAATATAGCAAAAATTATTAATTGCGTTTCTCATTGCATAACCCGTCTAGAATATTATTAGAGTGGCATACAAAATAGGGCTGGACACCCTTTACTGGACGGTTTAACAAAATTCAATCGATACGCTGATATTGAATCACAGGAAAGCGCCATATCAGGTCTCGTCCCTTTGGAAAAGTATCGACAAACTCTATGACTATGGGGGCGTGGTCAGATATTAAGACATCCCGGATATCCACTTCTAAGACCCTGTCAATTAAGTCATTGGTGACAAGAAAATTGTCTATGCGCGACCAGGACTGATGCACATTTGAAAAGAAAGTGTACTCCCTGCTGTCCGGGTGGGTGAGTCTCCAGACATCATTAAGTCCAGTTAGCTCTACAAAATGTTTGAGACCGACATCATTTGATACCCGCTGATTTGCGACATTTCGCTTACGGTCTTCCTCAGGTCTAATAACCGCATTAAGGTCCCCCCCTATAAGCGTCGTGTGGCTTTGGCCAGAGATAACGAGGTGACCCAGTTCTTTGTAGAATTCTATGCCTTCCTTATTGGGGCCATAAATGTTGTAGATGCATATTTCCCCCATCGGGCATTCCATGTGAATTTTCACCCATCTACCCTCTTTATCTGTATCCGTTGACAATATGTTGTAAGCTAACGCTTTCCTCATTAATATCAGAACTCCATTCTTTTTGTTTACCGCGGAGGATCCATAGACTTCTCCCACCCAATATTTCTTCATTCTGAAAAAATCTGGAGAGGAAAGATGAGTTTCCTGTAACAAAGCCACATCTGGTTTTAGCTTTCCTAGATGCCTAAGGACCATGGAACGTTTTTGCGGAGACAAGAGGCCCTTCACGTTCCATGAAATTACTTTCATGTTTTATATGTGTTGGTTATAACGCTGTAGGGTATTACCGCTGTTACTACTCAAAAAAAAATGCCCACCTCTTCCCCCACCATTCCCCCAGGCGACCCGATGACATAAAATTTTTCTGGCTTAACATGTAAAACATTGTGTAAAGATATCCAAAATTATGCATTAACAAACTTATAACACTATCAAATCCTCCAAAGACTCCTAACCCTACTATTTGGGAAACTTCTCTTTTTTCTGACGTGTGTCCTCAGAGCGTCATCAAAAGAAACTGCGTTACACACCGCAATCACCAGGTTATACTGTAGGTGTGAGCTTGATGTCTAAGAGAAATATGAGGGATAGAGAGAGAATAAAAAAAAAAAAAAACACACGGGAGGGAGTGGGGAAGAAAATACACAGATTTCAAGCCTCAAGTAGCAAGAGTCCCACCTATCAGACCATCTATTACTTTTCCAACAGTTCCTTGAAGACCCTCAAGTTTTACTTCTTGGTTCACGAGGGGTTTGAGGCGGTCTTTTCTCCTTTGGAGGGGCGGAGTGTGAAACACCCCTGTCAGTTTCAGGGCTTGAAGACCTGTTGTCTGGAGAATGGCGTGAAGTGGGACCTCTCTCCACTGACGAGGTTTCGGATAGAAGATGACGCAAACTCTCCTCAGCTTGCTGCACCGTGTTGAAAGATGCTACGGCCCCATCAGGTAGGACAACCCTCAAAGTAGACGGATACTGTAGTTGAAATTTAATTTTTTTGGAGTATAGGGTGGAGCACAGCTTACTGAAAGCTTTTCTTTTGCGTGAGACCTCAACCGAGTAGTCATTGAAAATTAAAATGTTCGAGCCATCATACTTCAGGGGTTTCTGGCGGTTTTTGAAGCTACGGAGAATACTTTCTTTATCATTGTAATCCAGAAATTTGGCGATGACCTGCCTCGGAAATTTGGGACGTCTGTCTGCGTTGTTCGGTATAGGTGCTTTATCAGGACCCACTCTGTGGGCTCTCTCTACTTTGCACGTCACATCCAAGTTTAAGGCAGCAGGTAGATCTGTTTCGCAAATTCTTCGTAGCTGGCTAGCAGGTATTTTTTCCGGCAGTCCTACAATCCTTAGGTTATTCCTGCGCGAACGATTCTCTAAGTCTTCCAATTTGGAAGAGATTTGCTTATTTTTTTCTGTGAGATCATTGAGACGCGTGTGTAGATCGGATACTTCGTCTTCTGTTATGGACAGTCTCTGTTCCATTTCCTCCTGTCGCTCTCCCTGCTTGGTGACTTCTGTCTGCAGGCTTTGCATAGTAGCCAGGATTTCATTTGAAAGCGTTTCATAATGCTTTTAAGTTCAGAGACAAACATCATCGTTTGGATAAGCTTGACATCCGAATATTCTGGGTCCCAATGCATGTGGACATTAGCTACCATGAGAAGCTGCTTATCTCCCGAATGGCGACTGTTCATGCCTAGAAGGTAAAAAACAAAATGCAAATCATTTTCTACAGCAAATCATCCTCAGCAATGACTGCGAGTCTTAAGTAGCCCAAAAAATTTTTATTTTAAGATCAGAAAAATTGGTGGTGACTGCATGCAGTCACTCCATGCTTTGTAACAGAAGGGGGAATCTCTACTTGGGGAGAGCACCATATAGTCAAAGTAGGAGGGCAAAAAGACAATCTCAAAACGCCACATGAATATATGGTGCTCTCCGCAAGGAGAGATATTCCCATTTCTCAGCCACTCATTGCCTCCCACCCAACCAGCCAGTATCACTCTGTTCTGCACTGATGAGGAGAAAACCCCGAAACGGTTGCTGTATGAGTGATCCTGGCTTGGCTAATATCCCTTTTGCTTTCTCAAGACTCAGTGGATCAAAAGCAAATTGTGGATATTACACCCAATAGAGGGCGCTTGAGTTTCTCAGCTCCTTTCCGATAATGTCTTGTGATATGCAGATGCTTAGTAGAGGGCAAAAAGGCAATTCAAAATGCTACACACCTTATGGGTATTAGTTAATCAGTAATGACCGATTATTAATTATTGATAATGACTTTTTTTTAAACAGGGTGGGTTTGGGAAGCTACTTTTAAAATAAAATTGTGGGGATTTCAATCATATTAGATAAAGGTGTTTAGTTAATGATTGACAGAAGGTCACAAAGGTGTATTTGGTCATAGATAGGTTAAAATGAGTTTCATTGATTTGAGAGAAAAAGCACTGAAAAACGGATCCGAAAAACGCATCCAAAAAAGCATCTGTGTTTTTGGATAGGTTTTTTGGATGCAGTTTCTCTTCTGGTAAAAAAAAAAAAAAAAAAAAAAAAAAAAAAAAACAGATCCAAAAATGTTGTGTGAACATACCCTAAGGCTATGTTCACACGGCAGTAACTGCGGGAAGTATTTCGCCCCGCAATCACGCCGTGCGTACGGGGGTGGGGCGGCAGCTCGCCCGCCCCATCGACCTTCATTACCAGCGGCGCGGAGCCGGCGTGACTAATTGACCTGACACTGATCTCCCCGTCGGCGTATTGTCCGAGCGGGGAGGGGAGACGTAATCCACAGTTCTCTATGAGAACAGTGGATTACCGTAAAGACTGGGACGTATTCCAGCCCGTAATTCACGCTGTACGGCGAACTATGTCCCAGAATAAGCCGTGTGAACATAGCCTTATAGGTATAATTCAGCGCAGTTACATTGTATGTACATTGAAAGGAATCTAGTGCCAATTATTTATTTATTTTTTTACCAATTAAAACCAGATGCATTTTATTTGAACTTTTTCGTATTATAGATTAGGTCTATATAGGATTGTGGGGGCGGCCATCTTGCCTGAGCTGCTTTTTAACATTTAGAGAGATGCTTTACTACAGCTTCATGGCTATAGGAGCCTGTGAGCAGGAGCAGACCCATTGACTTCTATAGGAGAGTTTACAATCTATGTATACCCGCATACAAAATGTAACACTATTACACGTTTAAATTCATAAGAAAAATTTTATTGATAACTTCTCTTGTTCACATCACTATGCTGCGGCCAGTACTCAATGCATCTTTAAAACGCCTGCTTCATTTTTATGATACTACTTTGAAGCGACACATCTGATGAAGGTCTAAATAGGACCAAAAACGTGTGTTGAATTTGGTCGCTGTGAAAAGAAGTTCTCAATAAAATTTCTTATGAATTTAAACGTGTAATACAGTATGTTACATTTTGTATGCGGGTATGCATAGATTGTAAATATTGTTACTTTACCCAGCATTCAGAGAACGAAAGTATATAAAGTGTGCCGAGCAACTGATATTATATTCTATAGGAGAGTGTTGTGAGCATGCTCTGTGACCTGGGAAGAAGTCAGTGTGCAGGGGAGGGAGGGAGGGGGAGCTGTGACCTCTCCTATGGTGAATGGTGGATCCTGTGTTATCCATACAGACTCATTGACTTCTATAGGAGTGTTGTGAGCATGCTCTGTGACCTGGGAAGAAGTCATGTGCAGGGGAGGGAGGGAGAGCTGTGACCTCTCCTATTGTGAATGGTGGATCCTGTGTTATCCATACAGACTCATTGACTTCTATAGGAGAGTGTGGTGAGCATGCTCTGTGACCTCGGCAGAAGTCAGTGTGCAGGGAGGGGAGAGGGCACGATGATGTCTGATATTGTGAATGGTGGAACATGTGTTATCCATACAGATCCACTGAATTCTATAGGAGAGTGTTGTGGGCATGCTCAATGACCTGGGACGAATTCAGTGTGCAGAGAGGGGGAGCGGTGACACTTCCTATAGTAACTGGTGGTTTCCAAGATCACAGTAGTCATGGCATTGCCAGCTCAGCCTGGAGTGAAGGGAATAAGTGCCATGAATACCCAGCAAATCAGAATGCATAACCAATTAGGGAAATCTGCAGCTGACACCTTGTTATCCGAATCCAAAATCCAGGTGAGAAGATAACCTGCTGAAAACTGCCACACGGGTGGAAAGGTTAGTACACCTAATACAGTCACCACTTCTATCAGAGCCATACAGGGTAAGCTGCATAGTGCCCATCATGTACCTACCTCCCCCAGGGAGATCTTTGTGGACTTCTAGCAAGACCGAGACGCCAATATTGTCCTTGGTCATCACTCGGTTCAGCATTGCTTCGGACCCCTCCGAGTTGGCCATGGCTACCTGGTTGAATTCCACTGTATTTTTCGCCAATGGGGAAAATCTGTATTAAAATGAAGACATGACATAAGAGGGTTGTTGTGTAAAAGCATTGAAAATTCAATGTATGCTCGTCTCTTCACAATACTATTGCTGAAATTGCAAAGTTACCTTAAAAGCAGGTCTCAGATGGTGAAATCCCCCTTCCCCCATTTTCCTGAGAGAGAAGTTTCTGGCCATCTGTCCCATAAACCCCCATCCAGAGTCTTTGATTGCTAAGGGAAGGTATTTATGGCAGGCCTGCCCTGGTACAATCCCACAGCAGATCTGATAAGCTCAGTTTTCCCAACCTTTCAAATAAAACAATTTTCCCGCCAGAAAGGGAAAAAGATATTTCCTTTGTCTGCCCAGAGAAGCAGTCCGTGAGTGCCCTTGTGGAACTAAAATCCCAATTAACCCCCTCAGAAAATTTTAACCCACCTACTTTTCATAATTCAAGCCAATAAGAGAGTACCGAGTTATGAGAAGGAGGAGACAGCCTGAAGGGGTATAAAAACACCATTCCAGCCTGTAGACCGTGTCATAGCTATGGGGTCTATTCTGAGGAATTGAGTTATGTCCTGTTATTGCCTTACCCCGGGACTTGGAAGCTGAAACATCTTGTAAGTGTGAATTTTTCCATATTTCTCCCTTTATTTTAATAACTGTATTGTATGTGTGTCATTGTTCTTATTATCATATTTTTGTCTATGTAAGCACTGAAATCATTTTTATATTAAAGGTATCAGTAATTCGTTAACTTGTTGTTGCACGAACCCAATTTCCTTGAAGGATTGTTTTTTTTCTTTGGTAACTACTGAGAGAGCAGTGAGTTGACCTGTGAGCATTTTTTACGTGTTTTTAGAAATCGGTTAGGACTCAGACTCCTTCCGGCTGAGCCCTTTATTTTTGTGATTTTTGACGGAAGGTGGTGGCAGCGTGTATTTTTGCAGGGGACTGCGACTGTCTTGCGGTACGATTTATGCTTGATTAGCTACCTGAGTGAGAGGTGTGCTCAAGTGGAGATAAATCTAACCCCATTACAGTGTCCCCGGTCAACGTCCCCGGTGAGCGCGTACGTGACAAATTGGTGGCCAGCGGTGGGATTTTTTTTCTTTTTATTGCAAATTAGTGCTTGGTTTAAGAAAATTATTCCCCTGCACAAAAAGACTGGCTGTATCTTTGTGAAGATTACACCAGTCTTACAAGAATTAACGCAGTGCTTACTTTATTTGACACACATCAATCAGTTTCCCCTCCCTGTTTTTCTTTTCTATCTTTTATTTGGCAAAGGGTGCTTTGTGGAAATGGCAGCCTTTTACAAGAAGCAAAGTAAAGAATATCTCATCAGCCTATGTGAGGAGAGAGATATTGATACGTCTGCGAAAACTAAGGCTCAGCTGATCCTGGAACTCATGGAGCACGATCTGCAGCAGCCGGATGCGGCGTCAGAGAGCGAAACTGACAACACACAGGTCCAATTGATGGAGTTTGCGCCTGAAGTACTTTCCCTGGGGACCCCCGCAGCGGCAGTTCTAAGGGAGGCATGGACTTGCTCTGGGCATGGCTTTCCCAGCAACTTGGCGCTTGTGACCCTAGTGTGCGCCTCCAACTTATCCTGCAATTCCAACAGGCAGAGAGAGAGGCTGCGGCAGCTGAGCGTAAAGGGAAAAAGGGGGGGAAAGAGGAAAGAGGCGGCGGCGGCTGAGCGTCAAAGCAGCGGGGAGAGGCGCGCGTGAGCGTCAACCCCCTGAAAGGGGAACCTCAAGCGGGGCCAAGCTGGCACAACTTGAAAGGGGTGAGGCTTTGCCACGGCCTCATGCCCAGGATACAAACCCATTGAAACCCCGACTGGAACACTTTCCTCTGATGGAAAAGAATGGGGACTTAGATGTTTTCCTACGAGGATTTGAAAAGACTTGTAGGCAATATCATCTGCCCAAAGAGGAGTGGGCACGATATCTGACCCCAGGACTAAGAGGAAAAGCCTTGGAGGTTTTTTCGGACCTCCTACCAGAGCAAGACGGGGACTATGACGCCATAAAGAGGGCTCTGGTCACGAAATATCACCTCACTCCGGAGGTGTATCGCAGAAAATTTCGGGTCTACAGAAAGGTCCCACTGACAGCTCGCCGATGTGGAAAGCAGCTTAATGCCACCTGCAAGCAGTGGGGGGAAGGACTTCTGTTTCCAGCTTTGATGACCTGTTAAATCTGATGATCAAGGAGCAGTTCTCCATATCTGTCCTGCAGAGGTTAGTCAGTTTGTCTGTGACTGGAAGCCAAAACATCCAAAGGGGGCGGCGGACCTGGCAGACTCCTATGTTACCAATAGGATGCCAGAAACCCGGAGACCCCCGGAGTCCCCCTGGAGGAGAGGTAGGCCTGCTGGGGACCCCCCTGCTCCTCCCCATCGACCCCCTGGGCACCCTCCTATGTACTCCCCCATGGGTCCCCGAGGCTCACCGCCCATTGAGGGAAACATGCGCAGGTGTTTTATCTGCAACCAGGTGGGACATGTTAGTGCCACTTGTCCAGACAAGCGGAGGAGTCCCCCGATGCCCAGCGCCCCCGGTAGCGGGCCCCTCCCATCTATCTTGTAATGGGACTCCCGGGAAAGGAGAAGGCATAACCTTCAACCTGTCACCGTGGGCAGAAGAGTCGCCATGGGCTTCAAGGACAGTGGAGCAGAGGTGACTGTTGTGCGTCCGAGATGGTGGGATGCTCGAAGTATTTTTCCCAGGGAAGACCATGACCCTGACCGGATTTGGCGGGGTCCGCTTCCCAATACCCATGGCTCGTGTGTATCTGGACTGGGGACGGGCCCCGAGGAATGAGAGAAGTGGGTGTTTCTGCTACTATCCCCTATTCCATTTTATGGGTACAGATCTTGGGAAGGGACAGTAATTACGTCCGGCCCCCCCTCTGAAAGCAACCAGCAACCCCGACTTATGATTCCCCACAGAGACTGTTACCATACTTCTGAAACCGCCCCAGAAGGGAAGGAATATGAAAGTGGACGTGCTTCTGAATGTTGACTGATATGTGTAATGTGCGAATGACTGTCCTCATATCCTTCCTGTGACCTTTAGTAAAGGATGCCGCAACCTCAGCTTTGTGTGTCGGCTGACCAGCCCAAGGTGAAATGCCCTGCAGAGGGTCACATTGCAGGTGGAAGAGTTGCAGCCCCTCTAGCCCCCCTCCTGCTGAGGAGAGGTCACACGCTGCGGCCAGCACAAAGAGCCCAGCTGCTGCTGACCCCCCCCCCTCTGCAAGTGATGGGCAACCTGATAGCAGCCCCACTGATGTGTGGCCAGGAACCCATGGGGATAACAGGGATTATCCCTTTGTCCCCCTCCCCCTATCAAGGAAACCCCCCAGCACCTAGGAGAAAACTGTCTTGTATTATGTTTGATGTATCCCAGCCTGTTGTGCTTGATGTTGCGGTGCCCAGGCCGGTTGGGCCAGACATCGATTTATCTAGAGCTGTGTTGTGGGCCCCAGATGTATCCCAGCCCACAGATACTCTCAGAACGGTTATGGACATTGATAACCTATCTCAGCCTGTAATGCTGGGTGCCCCTGTATCTAAGCTTGCCAGCATGACTTGGACTGCTGTGGACAATACTGATTTATCCACGCCTGGAGGCGTATCTCAGACTGCCATGGACACTAGTGGTGTATCCAAACCTGAGGGTGTATCTCAAACTGTTGTGGACAATCATAATGTATCTAAGCCTGAGGGTGTGTCCCAGATGGTAATGTGGGGGAGGGCCATTCCTGAGTCTTGATTTCATAGTACCAACAGCTCAGTGGATGTGCCTGAATCCAATGATGCATGTCAATTTGTTATGCACAGTAGAAGTGTATCCAAGCCGGTAATGTATGCTCCTACCTGCCCTGTAGGTGTATCCGAGCCCAGAGAGTGTAATGGCGGCTTGTTCCAAGCTGTTGGAGCCAAAGCCAAACTGCGGGATAATCTTTGCCAAGGTTATTCCCCGGGGTCTGAGGTGGGTAAGACTTTAGACCCCGGTCATGGAGGTGACGTGTCCCCACATGTAACGTATGATATGTACCGCCCAGCGGGAGTCCTCCAACCCCCGATGTCTGATGGTTCAGATACAGAAGGGGCATGGAGTGTGGTAAGGCCGACAGTCTCTCTCCCAGGGGAGGACGGAGGCGGGCTCAGGGGATGGCAGGTGAGCCAGCCCCCACGCCCACTCCAAAAGAGGGAGGTGTTATGTAAAA
This sequence comes from Phyllomedusa bahiana, assembly GCA_025379985.1. Taxonomy (NCBI): domain Eukaryota; kingdom Metazoa; phylum Chordata; class Amphibia; order Anura; family Hylidae; genus Phyllomedusa; species Phyllomedusa bahiana. The sequence continues at coordinate 35,708 of JAODAL010039889.1, forward strand.
ACATTGAAAATTCAATGTATGCTCGTCTCTTCACAATACTATTGCTGAAATTGCAAAGTTACCTTAAACCAGGTCTCAGATGGTGAAATCCCCCTTCCCCCATTTTCCTGAGAGCGGAGTTTCTGGCCATTTTGTCCCATAAACCCCCCATCCCAGAGTCTTTGATTGCTAAGGGAAGGTATTTATGGCAGGCCTGCTTCCTGGTACAATCCCAGAGCAGATCTGATAAGCTCAGTTCTACCACCTTTCAAATAAACAGATTTTCCCGCCAGAAAGGGAAAAGATATTTCCTTTGTCTGCCCAGAGAAGCAGTCCGTGAGTGCCCCCTTGTGGAACTAAAATACCAAAAACCCTCAGAAAATTCTGTATACCACCTACTTTTCATAATTCAAGCCAATAAGAGAGGGACCGAGTTATGAGAAGGAGGAGAAAGCCTGAATTGGTATAAAAACAACCCTTCCAGCCTTAGACCTGTCATAGCTTGGGGTCTATTCTGAGGGAATTGAGTTGTGTCCTGTTATTCTCCTTACCCCGGGAGTGGAAACTGAAAACATCTTGTAAGTGTGAATCTATTCCATTTTTTTCCCTTTTTTTTAATAACTGTATTGTTGTGTGTCATTTTTTATTATCATATTTTTGTCTATGTAAGCACTGAAATCATTTTTTATATTTAAAAGGGATCAGTAATTCGTTTTAATCTTGTTGTTGCACGACCCAAATTTTCCCTTTAAGGGTTGTTTTTTCGTTTCTTTGGTAACTACTGATAGAGCAGTGAGTTGACCTGTGAGCATTTTTTACATGTTTTTAGAAATATGTTAGGACTCAGATCCCTTCCGGCTGAGCCCTTTATTTTTGTGATTTTTGGACGGAAGGTGGTGGCAGCGTGTATTTTTGGAGGGGACTGGGACTGTCTTGCGGTACGATTTATGCTTGATTAGCTACCTGAGTGAGAGGTGTGCTCAAGTGGAGATAAATCTAACCCCATTACAGTGTCCCCGGTCACGTGCTGGTGAGCGCGTACGTGACAAGGGTCATTACATTGGTAACACATTGGGAGAAGTGCAACTTCATCAAACTCCATGGTAGGCATTGGGGTAGACTACATGGTAGGCATTGTGGTAGACCATCTTGTACCATTATCCAGCTTAGGCTGCTAAAAACAAGCTCTCAAAGGGTTTAACTCCTTAACGACCGCCTACCATCGTTTGGCGGTGGCATTTCAGGTCGTTTGTCTGCAACGACGTCTTTGGTATTGGGATTTGCGGCGCCCGGTGGGGAAACCTCTGCTCCCTGGTGTTTTAACCCTTTGAGTGCCGCAGATCGTGCCCACAGCATAATCAAAGAGTTTCCTCTGCTCTGTTGGGTAATCGGGACTCCCGGTGACCTGAGAGAGCCTGGGGAAGGGCTGCACAGTGAGCCCTGGGGACCTAGAGTAGCTCAATAGAGGCTGGGGAATATCTATATAGTCAGCCCTGGGGACCTAGAGTAGCCCAATAGAGCCTGGGGAATATCTATACAGTCAGCCCTGGGACCTAGAGTAGCCCAATAGAGCCTGGGGAATATCTATACAGTCAGCCCTGGCCCTGGGGACCTAGAGTAGCCCAATAGAGCCTGGGAATTCTATACAGTCAGTCCTGGGGCCTAGAGTTAGCCCAATAGAGCCCGGGGAATATCTATACAGTCAGGGGGGACCTAGAGTAGCCCAATAGAGCCTGGGGAATATCTTACAGTCGCCCCCGGGCCCGAGTAGCCAATAGAGCCCGGGGAATATTATAAAGTCAGCCCCGGGGGGGTAGGTAGCCCCATAGGCTG
>JAODAL010039890.1:0-37517 GCA_025379985.1 Phyllomedusa bahiana
GAAAGGGTACCATACCCATTTCCCAATGAGACTGGCCTCCTTTTACATCAATTCAGCTAATGGTCTTTCTTGAAAAATGGCTCAAAAACCTCACTGTGCATGGTGTCCAGTCTCCAAATCTGAAAAGACGGGTTCGAAGAATCTTGCTGTCGGGCTTTGAAAGACCAAGATGTGAAGAAAATTCAGTGAAAACACAGTATTTTTGAGTCAAGGTAGCTTTTATTCTTGCACAAGGAGACAAGTCTATTGAAGAGTTGTCTGACCTTGATTACAAAAACATCAGATTTTAAACTTCAGTAACAAAGGATTCACAGAGCCAAGTAGGCACTGCTTTTTAATAAATCATAAACTATTAAAAAAAACCTGAGACTTAATATAATTTGGAATGCATCACAACCTACATATGCCACGTGGAACATCACTAATATGGATATTATTTGCGGAAGTTATACTAGCTGTAGCTCTCCCTCTAGCCTGCACAAGAACATTTTAATTTTGTGTTATTTACTCATTTGAATTTGCTTGCGGTCTAACAGTTTCATTAAGGCTTGGTTCATATCTGTGTCAGAAGTTCCGTTCGGAACCTCCATCGCATGTTCTGTCGGGAATGACGGAGAGAGTAGCAAAGCAATATTTTTTCTGTCTAAACTGTGGACACCACGGCAAGGGCGTAGCTAGAGACTCATGAGCCTGGGTGTAAAACTTCAGCTTGGGGCTGTACTAACCCCAGACACTGTCTGTGGACCAATACTTTTCAACAATAGGTTCCCTACTTACCGTGACGGATGTATGCGGTGTAGCGTGCTACAGAAAATTATTTCTATTAAAATAAATCGTCCAACAGAAGAAAATTCATTTAAAATGGAGCCAAATAAAGACAAGTTATGTAGTCAAAGTGTCTTTTCCCCTCCGCCCCCTCACAAAATAAAAAAAAATCGTGAGGTGAACAGGAAAAAAAATGCAATTGTGCCTTTTGTTTTATGAGTTTAGTTGTTGTTGGAGTTTATGCTGAACAGTTTATTGACTTATCTGTATTCTACAGGTCAATAGCTATACGAGGGCTACATTATCGCTGTTGCTGATCAAACTAGTATAGCAAGACCAATAATACCAACATCAAAAATATACAAGGACCAAATAATACCTCATATATCACTACCATATAGTGACTAATACCACATACTGTTACTGATCAAATCAATATATCAAGAACAATAATACCAATAACAACAATATACAAAAACCAAATAATACCACAATTTCATGACCCCATATCACCACCATAAAGAGACTTAATAAAACCATTGTACTGTTACTGAATATAAACCATTATACTCAGACCACTATTACCACCATACAATGACCAGATAATGATAGATAACAGTTGCACACAGGCTTGACAGACATATACAAGTGACTACAGGGCAGTTACATTTAGTGACTCACAGGTGATGTCTTTTCTGATGGGTCATTCTCTTTATTTTTCCCCCATCCGGTCCAAACCGTCATGACGTCTTCTCCCGGTCACAACTCGTCCCTGCAGAATTTACCACACAAACAAGTTAGACTCCTAATAGTGAAAGCTCCCCTAACCAGGGAATCAGGTTCTCATTTGTGCCACACTTTAGTTAGGAACACACTCCATATAGTAGACAGCCCCCCATATTTGATAGACGGATAGGAAGACATTTCTTTAAGGTAGGTTAGACCTTAAAAATTCCATAAGTGGCCGAGTCTTCTTATTAAGTAAGTAAAGTCCCCCTTCAATATAAGGCCTCTTCTACTAAGTAAGCAGGTAATATGGCCCCCAGTATATAGACAGGCAGGTAATATACCCCCCAGTGTACAGCATGGCACGTAATATGAACCCCAGTTTATAGATAGACAGGTAATCTGGCCCCCAGTATATACTAGACAGGTAATATGTCCCCCAGCATATAGCTAGGCTGATAATATGAACCCAGTATATAGCTAAGCAGGCAATATGGCCCTCAGTATGTAGATAGGCAGGGAATATGGCCCCTAGTATATATCTAGGCAGGTAATATGGGCCCCAGTATATAGGCAAGTAGTATGGCCCTAGTATACAAATAGGCAGGTAATATGACCCCCAGTATACAGCTAGGCAGGTAATATGGTCCCCAGTGTATAGCTAGGCAGGTAATATGGCCCACAATATACAGCTAGGCAGGTAATAGAGCTCCCAGTATACAGCTAGGCAGGTAATCGGGCCACCAGTGTACAGATAGGCAGGTAATAGGGCCCCAGTTTAAAGCTAGGCAGTTAATATGGCCCCAGTGTACAGCTAGGCAGGTAATATGGTCCCCAGTATATAGCTAGGCAGGAAATATGGCAGCCTGTATATAGCTAGGCAGGTAATCTGGCCCCCAGTATATAGCTAGGCAGGCGATATGGTCCCCCGATACTCAGCTAGGCAGGGAAATGGGCGGGGGGGGGGTGGGAGGGGGGGGGGGGGAGGGGGGGGGGGGGGGGGGGGGGTGGGGGAGGGGGGGGGGGGGGTAGGGGGCGGGGGGGGGGGGGCCGCCCACCCCCCCGGGGGGGGGAGGGGGGTGGGGGGAGGAGGGGGGGGGGGGTGGGGGAGGGGGGGCCGGGGGGAGGGTGGGGAGGGGGGGGGGGGGTGCGGTGGGCGTGGCTGTGGGGGGGGGGGGGGGGGGGGGGGGGGTGGGGGGCATACCAATATACAGCTAGGCAGGTAATATGGAGGTAATTAAAAATTAAAAAAATACCATTACTCACCTCTCTCCCCCGTTGCTCTCTGGGCTCTTCGGGCACTTCAGCTTCTTGCGGACCTCTGGAGAATTCTCTGGAGCAGCGAGCGCTCGCTCTCAGCTCCGAGGCAGCATTCAAATGTATGTGCATCCCTAGAACGCATACACACTGTAAGGTGGCAACAGCAGGAAGGGTATACAATGGAGTGTACATCCCGGCCAGGGTCCTGGCAGGCACCTTTGGATGTCCAAACACACTTGCAACCCAAGGTAACGTGCCTTGGGGAATGAAAGGCACAAAAATTCAATTAGGTGTCGACAGTTTAGAACTGTTGACTTGTTTAACATGTGTAATATGTTAGCTTGGCTTCCAGCCATTCTCCTGGGTCGGCCTTTCATGGGAGTGAACATAGAGCAGGGTGGGTGCTCACTCCCCATGACTGATCGGGATTTCCCGGGAGTTATAAGTCAGCAGGTAAGCTGAATATGGTGGTTACAACCCTGACTACTTTAGTATTGGGTGTAGGGACATGCTGGAAAACACAGCAGGGAAAACTTACAGGCTGTCAGTAAGGTTGGTCTATGTTAGGTAGAGCCCAGACGGGCAGGCGTTTGTTTTTGTTTATGTTTGTGCATGCCTTGCCACTTGTATTTATGTTTGTTGCTAATAAATTAGAAGGCCCTGTATTTTTACACCTGGAATCTGTCTCTGTCTCTGCCTGAAAACACGTGAGTCACGATCCCAGAGCCACTAAAGCTCACAACACTTAATGAGACCCTCGGCGATCCAGGCCTACGGCAGCGGCCAGGAAGCCACCGACCTGAGGTGCAGGCAGCAGCGCGATGACCTCATTGCACCGCAACTCTGCATTCAGTGGTCTAAGCGGCCGGTATCAATGTATACCGGCCACTTAGTTTCAGCCGCTATGAATGCTGCATCGCTTGGTTTATATGACCCTGGAATACAGAGTGTGGGGCCTGGTCGCACCGTGGTGGAAACCCGACTGACCTATTGTAATTAATAGGATTTGTTGCACGCTATGGGTGACCTGTCATTTTGGCGGCCAGCAAATCAGCTTAGAGGGAAAATAAAAGGGAGCAGGAGTGAGTGGGTGGCGACGTCATGACTGGGATGAGTATGGTTGTGATTTGAAGGAAAACAATCCACATGACCTCGTTTTAATAGATCAGACCCTTCCTGTCCACCATCAGTGTGGTCTGTGTATCAATAAGAGCAGGAGTGTGCCATCGGTCTCTCTAAACAGCTCAGCGAAAGTGTTCTCTTTTTTCACTCATGTCAACTATGCTTTTAGCTTGAGCATTGACTTTAGGTGGATTAGATATTTCAGTTTTTTTAGTTACTAGGCTGAGAATTTTTAAGGAGCATTGGCGCTGTCACAACGCAGGGATGAGGGGGGGGGGGGGAAGAGAGGGGGGGGTCTAGCGGGCGAACACTGACAGACAGGCTGGCAGGCCAGGGCAGCTTGTATTTTTGAAAGGAGAGTGGATATTGTACAGCCCAGACTCTGCTTTGACCCTGATTGAAAATGGGTTTTTATTAACAGTTTTGCTGAAATATTAGCTTGTATTTTGTTTTTTATCTACAGCCTGTACTTATATTAGGATGACAATGTTTTATGTATTTGCAGGTGTATTTGATAGATGCAAAACTCACTTTTATTTTCTGTACACAATTTAATCTAGGTTTTTTTCACTTTGGCGAGCTCAGTTTTGTTCAAAGACCCACTTTGTTCTTACAATAGGATACAGAACTTTTTAGTCACCGCAGGTGTAATTTATAGGTGCAAAAACCATGTTTAATTATCCGTACACAAAATTTAATTAGTTTTTGTGTACTTTGGGCAGGCCATTTTTGTTAAAATACCCATATTGTACGGATATTACCATATAGGATTTGCTAGTAATTGCAGGTGGCATTTCATAGGAGCAAAAACCAATATTATTAACAGTACACAATTTAATTCCGTGTTTTTTCACTTTGGCGCAGTTTCAGCTTTGTTCAAAGACCCATCTTGTACTTTATATTACCATACAGAAATTTGCTAGTAATTGCAGTGTATTTCATAAGTGCAAAAACCACTTTTTTATCTGTATTACATTTTAAATAGATTGGGATTTTTTTACTTTGTGTGCGGCCCAGTTTTGTCATAGAGCACCTTGTATTAAATTTGAATACTGTAATTTTGTAGATCACCGCATGTGTATTTTATAGTTGCTAAAAAACCACCGTTTGTTTATCCGTATAATTTTTTAATATCTTATTGCACGTGGTTTGGTCAATAGTTTTTTTCAAATTAGCCAAATTGTATAACAATTCTGGATAGAAAATTTTTTAGCAACTGTTCTGTTTGTCATTGCTGCAAAAAAACGCAATTTCTCCGTGTAACTTTTGAATAGTTATATTTGCATCGTTGAAATCTCCAGTTTGGCGAACTTGTATGATAAGTTTGTTGGATACTACTCACCAATTCTAGTCCTAATGGGCAGTTGTGAATCCCTGGGACTGAAGGAAGAACACTGTTGTTTTTGTCTTACGGTTCTATCCACCAGACCACATTTCCAGGTATTCGCTAGACAACATTTCAGTTTCTAATCTAGGTGTGTAGGAAATTAGAGGCGATTTAAGAATAGCTGTGATTTGCCGTTTTTATAAGTGATTTCAAAAACTCTTCCATTTCTTCTTAAAATTTTTATCAATACTTTCTGAACATGGAAGCGGATGCAGGGGTAAGGAGCAAAGTGGGGGGGTAGGACATGGAGGTGAGAGGTACGAGAGAAGGTGCTCCTTCTAATTTATGGTGATATCCGCAATGCAGCGGATCGCTCGGTTGCAGGGCTGTCAGGCTGTCATCGCTGGGTCCGGGCCCTGTGAATCTCAGTAACGAACAGGTCGGCAATCTGTTCTTCTGTGGTTTATGAACCTGCATCCAGCAGTCTTACCTCCTCGTCTCCAGTCATGGCCCACAAATGTCGTCATCAGCATCATCAGCAATCCGGTCCAACTGAAGCGAAGCAGCCAAATGTCAACTCGTGTACCCCCACTGTGGATAAACAATTTTTGAAGACCTATTTGATGACAAAAAATGCGGTTGGGGTCAGAAGGCATTTCCAAAGTACCAAGAGGCCAAAGAGGATGATTTTCTCTGCTATGACGCCCAGTTACTGATGCCATCAGGGAAGAGAAGGAGCCGGTCAATCGGCAAAGAATCCCGGGCGTCGGCACGCCATGCAGTGGCCTGTTGCTTGTAGCCCGCAGCTCCAGGATGCAGAATGTCAGACGACCAAGGTCCACCTGTGATGTTGCTGTGATGATGACATTGCGGGGGGGAAAAAAAAATCCAACGTAGTCTTTTCAGCAGAATTTGCTTGCTGAGACTTTCTCACTGGGCGTGAGGAAGACGATGGGTTAGTGTCAGTACTGGTCCTGCCACAAAAGGGAGAGGGCGTCGCAGAAGTCCGCAATGAGATGATCTGCCAAGCCAACGGTCAGCGCAAACCCCGCTCCTCGTTATCGCCGTCAAATAGGTCCAGGACATCTCAGGCCTGGGCCTTTCTTTGAGCAAGCCTCTGATTCACCCAGTGATGTCATTGCCGACACTTAGCGTAAAACGCATAAGTAGAGCGCAAAGAACCTTAAGGGGTTAAACACCAACCAACATGTCTAGTCACATGGCAGGAATGGCATGAGTGAAATGGAGGCAAACTACTTGGCGAAAAAAGGCTCACACCGATGCGAGCTTCCAACCTACTGTCACCACCCTCTGTCTCCGCCTTCTCCTCCTCCGCCACACCAAGCATTTCCTCAGCTGCCATGTCCCTCAGAGTCTGATCAGGGATCAGCATCTGCTTTCATCTCCACCGTCGCCCGAGTACCACAGCACCACCAGAGGACTAGAGATGGGCGAATTTCTCAAAAAATTCGGTTCGGTCACTTCGCGAATTTTCGACAAAATTCGTTTCGGTCGAATTACATCGGCACGAATCACGTTAAAAACAGCTATTTCCAGGGCTGCCCAGAGCCTGCAGGGTGCTGTAGAACGTTGTGCCATGCCTTAAATATGCAGAGGGAGGCTTGGTTTGGTCTTCATACAATGTTGTGTTTTAGTATGGACACGGCACATGACTCCGCCGCTCTTAGGAAACCGCTTCACTCTATAATATGTCCCTGGGCACTTATGGGGGCAAACTGACCAAAAACTGAGCAGGACACGTAGCCTGATAAAGTCATGGCAGCAAAAGCTTGAAAAAACCCCATAAACTGAGAGCTCAGGTGGCATCATTAGTGACAGAGTGTGGAGGTGACGGCGGCAGCCACAGCAGCATGAGGTCGGACATTGGCACAATGACATTCTGGAAGTGGCAAAACAGTACAGCCGCAGAGTGGCACAATGACACAGTGTGGAGGTCACGGTGGTCAGCAGCATGAAGGTCAGGGCAGTGGCAACAATGACAAATTCTGGAGCTGGCAAAAATGGAGTAGTCCAAAGAGGTGGTACAATGACACAGTGTGGAGGGACCGGCAGGAGCAAACAGCAGCAGCTTAAGTCAGACGTGGCACAATGACACGTGTGGAGTGCACGGCAGCGCCACATCCAGCACATGAGGTCAGACAGGTGGCACAATGACAGATTCTGGAGGTGTAGAAAACAGGAGTAGGCAACAGTGTGGAGGGCACGGCAGCAGCCACGGCAGCAGCATGAGGTCACACAGTGGCACAATGACACAGTGTGGAGGGCACGACAGGTGTCACAGCAGCTGCATGAGGTCAGAGAGTGGCACAAGGACAGTCTGCAGGTGGCAAAAATTGTATAAGGCCACAGTAGTGGCACAATGACTGGAGAGGCGGAGGTCTCGGCGGCAGCAAGCATGGAGGTCACGTCAGTGGCACAATGACAGAGAGGTGGATGGTGATGACAGGAGCAACAGCATGAGGTCAGAGAGTGGCACTAATGACCATTCTGGAGGAGGCAAAAACAGTCCAGACGCAGAGTGGCCACAATTGACACAGTGAGGATGTCACGGCACAGCAACAGCAGCAGCAGCTATGAGACATAGAGTGGCACAATGACAGAGTGTTGAGGTGGGTGGCAATACCAGTCCCTGGTAAAGACGGTGGTAGGCAGATGGAGGAAACTATCAGCAGATGTGTGGCATAAGGGGGTGGCCGCATCAGACTAAGTGGCTGAGGCAGGTAGGTATGAACCCGACTGACGCCTAAGGCATTGGTGTGTGGAAATCAGGCCGATCCACGCCTGATTCATCTGACAAAGGTCAGTCGTTCAACAATTTCCCGTGGACAGCGGGTTCTCCTTGGGGTTCGATGCCCCCGCCGCATGAACACCCGCTCTGATGCCACACTACTGGCGGGCAGGCAGATTCTCCACTGCAAACTGGCAAGTTGCGGCCACACATCCAGATTTGGCTGCCCAGTAGTCCAGCGGATCTTCTAAACTGCGGGTGGCAGAGGTGATGTCCAAGTAGTCCACAACCTGGTTGGTTAGGGGGAATGCTCCATGTCCTGCTGCTGCTGCTGCTGGTGACTGCCCTCCTCCTAGGCGGGTGAAGGAAGCTGCCTCATTAGTGACTCCAGACTTAGGTACTGCCTGATGGAGCTGGTTACTGCTCCTACCCCCCACCTTCCCACAGCAGCAGCGTCCGGCAGTATACGTGAGCGCTGAGGAACCCCCCGGTCAGACCTGTCAGAGGAGGGACGGATGACGCACATAGGCAGCGGCCAACTGACTTACGGAGGATTTCCTATAGTATTTGAGTTTGTCTTACATCTCACTAGCTGGGAAAAAGGGCTCCCCATTTTGGACGGTAGCGGGGTCAATAGGGTGGAGAGCCAGTAAGTCATCCCTCTGCCGGTTGCTGACTTTCGGCTGTCATAAGCCAGGCAAAATAAGCATGCTGCGGACATCTGCAAACAAGTGTCTCCGAGGGGCTCCTCTGCCTCCATTTCCACTGTATACTGCACGGTGCTTGGGAGTCATCTGCCTCGTCTTCCTCATCTCATCACCTCCTCCAGATGCTCCTGCTCATCCTCTCTTGTCACCTGGGTAGAAAATCATCATTTCACCAGACAATGCTTCTGTCCAATGTCCTCTCTCCTCCTTCTCCATTTCAGTCCCCCAACCGGGACTCATGTGGCCACGAGATGTAGTCGCCACATCTCCAGTCCTGCCCAGACAGATTTTTAGCATATGTTTCCAGGACTGAAGCAGTGGAATGACGTTATTCATCGTAGTCCTGGCGGACTGACAAATAACTTGGCCTCCTCGACATGGCCTCAACAAAACGGCAGGTGTTCAGCATGAGCTGCCACTGGCATGACATCAAAGTTACACAGGGGAGTACTTCTGTCGCCTGGATCATCAAAAAATTCGTTAATGGCCTTTCTCTGTTCATACAGTCGGTCCAACATCGTGCAGGATGGAATTCAGCGGTGGAAAAAATTGCATAATCAGGCGTGTTGGGGGAGGCCGATTCTGCCGCTACAGCTCCAGGAGGTGTTCCTGGCTTTGTACGAATGGATATAGTGCATGCACAGTTTCCTGGCCATTTTCCGATGTTCTGAAGATCGGTGGAAGAACTTCAGGAACTTTTTACAACCAGGATTGGTACCACGTGCGCCATGCAGTGGCGCCATGGACCCTTCCCTCATCGTGACAGCCCGCAACGGCACCATGTTTCCTCCCATTGTCCGTCACCTGGTTCCGATTTTGCAGTTGAGCGCGGAGAAAAGGCCCCACATCGATTTCTTGTCTGCAGACAGCGGAGAAGTTCTTCCCCTGTGTGCTTTCGTTGCCGAGCAAGGCTACGGTGTAGAAATGCGTGACACCGCTGTGCCCTACACATGTGGTATGATGGAGCAGTACGTGTGGAGGGCTGAGATGGTGGTGGTGGTGGAGGAGGAGGAGGCTGACATTTGGCGCAGGAGCAGCAGTTTGACAGCGTGGAGGAGAAAAGCGGCGTCTCCTGTCCAAGTTGTTGGGTGTGCCTGGGAGGAAGCACATTCACCCAGTGGGCCGTAAAGGACATGTACTGGCCTGACCGTAGTTACAGCTCCAGCACGTCGCGCTGACGTGTACCTTGGGAACAAAAAAACCGAATAAGCCAAGGACCTGACCCACTTTCTGTTCTACTTTTATGAAGTGCTGGTACTGCCTTTTTGGAAAAGACAATTTGAAGGCTTGGAAACTCTCCATCTCGGTCGGCACAAGCCATTAGTTCTTGAATGGTGAAGAGTCCCCATTTGAAAAGGGGAAGGGGACTGCAGTACCAACAATTGGACAGGAGCACGGTCAGCTGCCTGCACCTTAGGATGGTTGGACGCATACTGTTGTCTCTTTACAATCGCATCTATGAACGAAAAAAACTGCTGGCGCCTGAGGTAGGATAGGAGCAGGAGCTATCTGGCCGGAGAGGATGTCAAAGAGAAAACAGCTGCCTTCTGCAGAGGTGGTGGCTCGCAACTTGACTGTGAATGGCATGCGTGCACTGGCCGCTGCTGCTGCTGCAGCGGCGGATGGGCCACCATATCTGGACCACGTTTTCCCAGGCCACCGGACCTGTGACGCTGCATGTGTTGACGCAGGCGTTGATTGCAACGTTAGCTCCCTGGCCACGCTTCACCTTTCTGCCCACAGATTCTACATATACCACTATTCGGCTCCTCCGGTGTCTTAGCAAAGAACTGCCACACCGGCCGAGTAGCTGATTTTAAACCGCCAACGTCCGCACTGAGTGACTACTGCCGCCGCTGCCTCGCTGAGCCCCTGTGCCGCTACTGTCTTGGACCCTGCAAGCGGGTTTTCTACCCGTGGCCGCTTGGCTCCCGCCCTCACACTGCTGCTACCCTGTGACTCACGGCCACACAACCCACTTGCTGGGCGGGCGCGCTGCCTGACGCGCAAGCTGACGCCCTCTTCTCCTGACGATGATGAAGCCCTTGCTTCACCCGGCTCCCAAGTGCGGTCGGTACATCATCATCTATTTTTGTTTCATCGTCACTAAATGTCCTCATCCAAACCCGGGCTTGGTAAAACCGAGGCTGACCTCTCACCACATGACCTCCCATGCCACTCTCCACATCTATACTTTGCCGCCTACTGCAAGAAGCTGGGATATTGGGCCCCCTTTCTTCGCTGCCAAGTAGCTGCTGACTGCCCTCCTCAAATTTGTTCATCTCGCTATATAGGGCGCTGAGCCCAAAACCACATAGTAGATCCCTGGCTGAGGGAACTGGATGGGACAGAGGCGGGGTGGGACAGGTGGGCCGCTGACCGCTTCCGGGCCATGCCAACTAAGTGTTGTGTCTGAGGTTCCCCCGACTCTTGGCTGGGGTTGTCAGATGTCATCTGGGGGAAGAGGGTGACCTAGTCAACCAATCAAGAACCCTTGGGTTGCTGAACAACACACGGCCGCTAGATGACAGGCAGTTGTGGCCTCACCGATGACCCCTGCTGCGAGTCCCCTTGCTGTGCTGCGACCTGGGCCCGTTTCAGAAATGTTTGTGCCACTGCCACTCGCAGTTGCAGAGCCTGCCACCTCTCTGACATACTGTTTGTTCTAAAATATACAGACCCCTGTTTGATGAAGCTATCTGTATATGATAAATATTTCACCCTGTTTTTTACTCCAAATGAACCCAGTTAAAAAGCTTGGGTAACCCCCTTGGATATAAATTGCGCTCCCCAAATGGCCAGGAAAAATTTACTTGTATGTGTCGTTTACAAGCACTGTGTGTTTTACTAAATGTAAAAGCACAAACAGGCTTAATTAACTTCGCTTGTGAATTTATGCTACAAGGAAAAACTGTATATATTTCGGTGTTGAAAAAGACGGTTTATTTTTGTAAAGCACAGCAGCAAAAAACAACGCTTAATTAACCACTGATGTAAATTGCGCAATAGAATTGAAGCCACCACTATAATAGTAGCTTTTGTAGCGTTGTTACAATGGTGTATTTTACTAAGCCACACACAAGTGATAAATATGTTAATTAACCTTTGCTGATGAATTAGGTACAAAAATATAAATATAAATTTGGCGTTGAAAAGAGGTTTATTTTTTGTCAGGCACACCAGCAAAAACAACGTTAATTTAACCCCTGGATGTAAAATTGCGCAATAGAATTGAGCCACCACAAACTAGTCAGCTTTGTAGCGTGTTACAATGGCGTATTTTCTACGCCACACAAACAAGAGATATATTTGTAATTAACCTTTGCTTGTGATATTAGGGCTACCAAAAAACAAAATATATCATTGGGCGTTGAAAAAGACCGGTTCTATTTTTGTCAGCACACAGCAAAACAACGCTTAATTACCCCTGGATGTAAATTGCGCAATTGAATTGAGCCACCACAAACTAGTAGCTTTGTTGCGTGTTACAATTGTGTATTTTCTACGCCACACAACAATATATAAAATTGTAATAAACCTTTTCTTGTGAATTAGGCTACAAAAAAAAATATATATATTTGGCGTTGAAAATACGGTTTATTTTTGTCAGCACAACAGCAAAACAACGCTTAATTAAAAACGGGATGTAAATTGAGCAATAGAATTGATCCACCACAAAGTAGTAGCTTTGTTGCGTTTACATGGCGTATTTTCTTACGCCACACACAAGAGATAAATTGTAATTAAGCTTTGCTTGTGAATTAGGCTTTACAAAAAAAAAATATCTATATTTGGCGTTGTAAAAGACGGTTTATTTTTGTCAGCACACCAGCAAACAAACGCTTAATTAAACCCTGGATGTATAATTGCGCAAATAGAATTGGAAGGTCACCTCAACAACTAGTAGCCTTTGTAGCGGGTTACCAATGGTGTTTTTCTTCGCCACACAAAAGAGATAAAATTGGTAATAACCTTTGCTTGTGAATTAGGCTACCCAAAAAAAAAATATATTTTTGGCGTTGAAAAAGACGGTTTATTTTTGTTCAGACACACCAGCAAAACATGACTAATTAACACTGGATGTAAATTGCGCAATAGAATTGAGCCACAACAAACTAGTAGCTTTGTTGCGTGTTATCATTGGCGTTTTTTCTACGCCACACATACAACGTAGATAAATTGTAATTTAGCTTTGCTGTTGTGAATTAGGCTACCAAAAAAAATATATATATTTGGCCGTTGAAAATAAGTCGGTTTTATTTTTGTCAGCACACCAGCAAAACAACGCTTAATTAACCCTGGATGTAAATTTGCGCTATAGAAATTGAGCAGCCCAAAAATGAAAGTGGTATTTGTTTATTGTAAAACGGCTGTTTCTTTTTTAATGAATACACTGGAAAATGGCTTTGATCCCACTTGGATTTTTGATTGTATATGCAAGCTGCAGTGGACGCACACTGTATCTTCAGATCCAAATACCCAAAAATCAGAATACGAAACATTCAGAGAACAGTCTCTGAGACCAACTGAGACACCCACAAAAAACGCTGTGTGTAAAAATCAGTTCTTCAGAAAGCGCTATCACCCGCCAGCAGCAACTTTCCCTGTCAGTACTGTGAGAGGAGTGTGAGACTCCCGCGCGGCGCGCTCAGGTCTGTATATAGTGCGGGTTACGTCACAGATATCCGCCGGTCTCTGATTTTGGCTTCATTTCTCTGAACATGTCATGCAGGCTATGCCATTCTTCCTCCCAGAGTGCTTTGCCCCATGTAATCGCCATGTGCTCGCCAGCCATTTCTTTCATGAAAAGTCACACTTCGTTCCGCGAATCACCCAAGTCGATTTCGTTACGAAACGAAGTTTTCCTGAAATTCTAAACGAATTCCACTTCGTTAGAATCGATTAGCCCATTTCTTACTGATCAGTAATAGTGTAGGGTATTCATTCAGTCACTTTGTTTGGTCATGTTCTGACGGGTTATTATAAGGTTCCTATCTTATGCATTATGGTAATGTGGTCTTGGTATAGTGGATTTGTTTGGTAGCCAATATGATGTGATATGATGGTGATGGTATTTGCCCCCTTGTATTATCTACATTATCTAACAGCATGTCCTGGTAAATGTTCGTGGTCAGGGAGGTGGGCGAGAGGGGGAGGGGTAGGGGGCCTCATCCAAAAGTTTGCTTTGGGGCCCTGGCTTCTCTAGTTATGCCCCTGCTGTCTTGTATACTGGTTGTCCCTCCAAAACTGCAGCAAGGAACTGAAAAGATGAGGACCGCGTAGCTGTATTAGGTACAGCGGTAGCAGCTGCTACGGGCTCCCTTTGACATGTAAGAAGACTCCGGCATTGGAAATGGCACATGGTAACTGGCAGAAGCCCCTTATCACTTTTTTCACCAGTGCCCAAGAACATGTCCTTTATGTGGTGACAGCAAGAACATCCCAATGGGGTTCGCGGAGGTTCATATGGCAGGGCCGTAGTTATAGGGGATGCAGTGGTAGCCAGGGCTGCCTTCAGTCATCTATTAAACGTTTCAGGGCCCCATGCAGCTAAATCAAATGGCGCCCCCACCCATTACTAGTTCCTATATTTTTAACATATCACTTGGCCCCTTTTTGATTAGGGTCACTGACAGGAGTACTATCCGATTTGTACCCCTGGCACCCCTTTTACAGTAGCCTGAGCCAAAAACCAGCAGAAATGACCTTATGGACACACAGAATAGAGTTAGCAAGAAGAAATGAGTATTTGAAACAATATTTATTTGAATAGAACAGCAGCAGAACCACAAAAGCAGCAAAAATGACCTTTTCAACACTTTATAAAATTAGCAAGAAGAAAAGAGGACCTTGACTATTGCTGTCTTTTACAGTAGTTTGACCGCAAAAGCTGCAAAAATGTCCTTTCAGACACTCTTTAAAATTTTGTAGAAGAAATGACTATTTGAAACAAGATTTTTTGGAGTAGGACCTTGACTATTGCTGTCTTTTACAGCAGTAAGTCCCCAAAACTATTGACACTGCTTAAAATGTTCAAGAAGAAATGAATAATTGTAATAAGGTTTTTTTCAATAAAACCTTTACTATTGGTGCCTGACCACAAAACCAGCAAACTGACCTTTCAGAATACAATTAGCAATAAGAAATGAGTATTTTGAATAAAGTTTTTTTAATAGGACCATTTTTTTTTTCAATGAGGAATGTGTATTTCACATTGTGAAGTAGATCTGCTACTAATCGGTGACCTTGGCAACCGGAGCAACAAAATCATCAGAGATCCACGCTGATTAATTTGAGAATAAGTAATATGATCCACATTCTCAGGGGAGATCCAGAAACGTTTGTCAGCTAGCTGCTCTTGGCTGGATACATTTACTATCGTGTGCGAGCAAGCTCAGGCCATTCATCGCGTTTGGGACAACCAGATGTCGTACTTGGTCCTGGACCAAAGCTCAAAGACATCGGTGTTTAGTCGCAGGTGGTCATGGACCATGGTCTTAAGGAGGTCCCTGTGTGTCTGATTTCTGCCATGCCTTACAGGCATTGGTGAGGTGGTAAATAACCAATGTCACCCATTAGGCTTCTGCCACACTGCCAGCTGCTGCTGCTACGGCTACCTGCCACTCTACTGCTGTCACGTTGCTGATGCTGTTCCATCGTGACATTAGAACGTGAAGAAAGCACAACAGATGTCTCCAGTTGGTCAATGGGCACTGTCTCAAATTCCTGCATTCTACTGTCAATGTGTGTGGGTGGAAGGAAATTGCTGACTTTCGATGTATAACATGGATCAAGCAGGGTGGCCACCCAGTAACTGCTGTTCATTTTGATTGCTTTGATGTGTGGATCATGTCGCAGGTAATGTAGCATCCAAGCACTCATGTGTGAGTATGCATGCCGGACTTTCCCAACACTATGGGTCACTAATAGTCTTCCTCCTCTTCCTCCTACTCCTCAAATCTGTGCCAACCACTGCAGTGACATCGGTACCGTAGGTGTCTAGCCATGCTTCATCATTATCCTATTCCGCTTCATTATTCCTGTGCGTCCACACAGCATGGTTGAGCTCATTACGCTGTTATCTGGTAAGATGAAAAGTCCATCCTGCACCACCATGGTCCCTGATCCACACCTAAGAAGACCTATACACTTGGGAAACAGTTGGGCCTTCTAGATCGTCCGGCGAGTAAGGCTCCGTGTCCGAATCTGTGTCTGCCTCCTCCTCCTATATTTACTATTTTGACATTGGGACAGACTTTAAACTCTAATCAGTTCTCAATCTTTTAAAGACACAATACGTAACCTTTTATTATGTATAACACTTAACCTCCGATACACACTATTTAAAAAACCTGTTTTTCAACTCTCAATTGTCTTTCTAATTGTGAAGGAATAACTCCTTTTTATTATAAGTATGGTGGAACACAACCTTATTAGCAGGGAAAACCCTATATATACAGTGTTGCTTATTCCAAAAGGAATCCAAACATCTTACTTGGGCAGTCATCCCTAATATGATGGGCATGAAACATAAGGTTTCCTTTGTGAGACCCTCTGCAGCGGGTCAACACAGTAGAAAGAGTAGAATCACAAAATTAAAATGTATGTTCTGACCCCCCCAACATAGGGGGCTTTACCTAGGGGATAGAGGTACGATCCATGTGTGGTCTAGTCATTTCCTTTTTTTATATGATCGTCCCCCCCCCCACTAGGTACACACCTATTCAGGTGCTCAACATTAGGTCACAGAGATTCAACAATACCCATTCCACCTTTTGCTAGCTGCATGCATACTGAAACAATATTAACTGCTGCTGCGTTCTTATAAACAACAATTCTCAAGCAAATTCACCATCTCATAGGGGCTTCCGCCCTATCTTACCTGTGACCTGCGCCCGCGCACTGTACCACAATGGGTACATTTTCTGCCCTAACTGTGATGTACTTCCGTCACCAACTTCATCCTCACATTACTGCAGTCTGGCGGCTCACTAGATCGAACTAAGCGGAATAGCGCATTAACATGTTTCACATCACTGCTAGATTTGTCCTTCTCATAAACCTCTTCCCCTCTGAACTAATATGATATTTATATTTAATTAAAGCTTTCGGGCCTTTTGTTATTCCCTGCCCCCCCACCCGTAATTTAACCTCCCACTTTCCCCACTAAATATTCTTTCTTTTACAGGTTCTCAGCTAGCTCCTGAATCATTACAATTACAATAGAAATGTAGCAGATTGCTAAGTACAGTCATTCCCTATTGTACTTAAATAGGCCAGCATAAAAATTTACGTAGTCGCGCAGGAATTATAAATGTATACATAAATAAGATGTAGTAATCTTTTCCGAGCTGCATCCCGTACATTGCACGCAAAGTATATATACTACATGATCCGGGCTGGATACAGACCTCTTCATCGCTAGATAAAAATATGTCGCAATTAGTTGAATAGAAGACTATTTGCCTCCTCCTCCATCGTGCTGGGACTTTCTGCTTCAGAGTCTTTTACACTTGTTCCAGTACAAATATCACCATTGTGCATTGTCCTGACTGACCATTTTGGTGAAGTCTTCAAAACTGTGAAGGATGTTGGAGAAATCTTTTCCCACTGCTTGTCAGGCCATTCGCCACTTCATACTGCATAATGGTATTACGCTGCTGCCACAATCACTGGAGCATGTGGAGGGTGGAATTCCAGCATGTTGCCACGTCAACAATGAGGTGGTTAATGGGGAGACCAAGATGAAGCTGCAACACTGCCAGTCAGGCCGAAGCAGGGTGCAAACGCTGGAAGTGTGAGCTCTAGTTTGCTCCATGTTCAGAAAGATTAATATTAAAAAGGTCAAGATTTGTTGACAGTCTCTTATTGAAGAACTGTACTCCAAAGACAGCAAATCACAAGTGTTCTTAAATCCCTATAATTTCCAGTTTGCAACTAGGATTAGAAACAGAATTATTTTTATGGAATATCTGATGAACATGCGGGTCTATATGATGAACTCTAACACCAAATAAACAGTGTTCTTGCTTTTTAGTCTTTTAATTGCAAACAGTCAAGTAGGACTAGAAATATAATTTTTTCAATGGAATATCTAAGAAATGTGGTCTTATGCGACAACTGAAAACCAGGAGTAGAAGTAGATTTTTTTTTTACGGAATATTTATGAAATGGGGTGTTGTGGAAGAACTAGTGATGAGCGATTGTGTCAATTATCGTTATCGGGTCGATAGTCGATATCGGTCATTATCATGTCAATAGCCAATAACGATTAATCGCCGATGACCATTAAAGTCTATGGGAGAGGAACACCAGCTTCATTCTTACACACAAACAGGTGAGTAGAAGCTAGAATTACATCAACAACAGTTAAACTGGATTAAGTGCTACGTCTTAGGCAAGACAATTAGGCTATTAAAGTCACAGAAAAAAAATTCAAATGCTAAAATAATTCATTATGTTCTTCATGGCACTAACCGAAAACATGAGGACAGCGTTAGCCACAGCAAGGTTCAGCAGGATTTAGCTGCGATGGAGCCTATTTCACTCTCCTAGACCCCTATCACTTTTTTGATCCAGGGAACCATTATCTCGTAACATTTGTGGTGACAGCTAGAATGTCCCTATCGCGGGGTAACGCGGAGTTTCAGCGTGCAGGCCTTAATCACAGCGGGTGAAGCACGAGTTGCGAGGGCGGACAGTACAAAGTCATTATATTTAAACGCCTTCTTGTCCAAATGCTGCTTATATCAATATGGGGTGCCCACCCATTTTACTTAAGGCATTTTTTGGTACATATTTGCTGGGCTCTTTTTGTTTCTGGCCCCTGGAAGGAATACTGCCCTTTTGCCCACTTCTGTGGGCATCCATTTTAAGTAGCATGACCCCTAAACCACCAAAAATTGCCTTATAGACTCCAGAGAATAAAAATTCCCAATAATGAAATTGGACTATTTTAAAAAAATATTTTTCCCAATCTTGCTTCTGCTGCTGTGTGCTACGGCTACTATGCCATTCTACTGCTGGCATGTTGCTGACAATATGTCTCCACCGTGAACATATTAGAACGTGAGAAGAGCAACACTGTCATCAGCCCATCTGAAAATCCTGCATTCTACTGTCAATGTGGGGTGAGGAAATTGCTGTCTTTTGATTTGGAACGTTGGATTCAAGGAGGGTGGACACCCATTAACTGCTGTTCATTTTGATATCATTGGAAGCACCAGGAAAATAAGTTTTGTTCAATAAGACCTATACTATTGGTTTCTCTTGTACAGCGGCATGCCCCAGAACCAGCAAAGATGCCCTTGATGGAACCTCAGAATAAAAAGTGCCAGAAGAAATTAGTATTTGAACCACTATTTAGTTGAACTGCTCATTGATTATTCATGTCCTGTACCGCAGCATGACAGTCAAACCTGCATGAACCACAGATTACAAAGTGCCTGAAGGCAGTATTATTTGAAGCGTATTTTAGTTGAACTGGACAATTTGACTTATGCTGTCCTGTATCACTGCATGACCCCCAAACCCACAATTGACCCACCAGATATGAGAAGTGCCAGAAGGAAATATGTCTTTGAACCTCATTTTAGTTGAATGGCCATTTGGCATCCTGTCCTGTACAAAAGCATGACCCAAAACCTGACATGCCCACAGATCCACACTAAAGTGCCGAAGAAAGTAACATTTGAAGCAGTATTTTAGTGAAGGTGGACATTGACTTTCCATGTGCTGTTACCGCAGCATGACCTGAAAAACCTGACATGAACCTCAAATTAAAAAAGTACACGGAAGAAAGTACATCTTTGAACCACATTTAGTTAGAACTAGACATTGACTATCCATGTCCTGTACCGCAGCATGACTCAAAAACCTGCATGTCCCACAGATTAAAAAGCGCCGGAAAAGGAGTCTTTCAACCACCATTTTAGTTGAACTGTACATTGACTATTTATGTCCTGTACCACAGCATGACCCCTAAACATACATGACCCTCAGATTACCAAGTGCCTGAAGGCAGTATTATTTGAAGCAGTATTTTAGTTGAACTGGACATTGACTATGCCTGTCCTGTATCACAGCATGACCCCCAAACCCACATGACCCACAGATTAAGAAGTGCCAGAAGAAAGTAGTCTTTGAACCACCATTTTAGTTGAACTGGACATTGACTATCCATGTCCTGTACCGCAGCATGACCCAAAAACCTGCATGACCACAGATCAAAATTTGAACGATGATGTAGTATTTGAAGTTCAGTATTTTTTGTGAATGGACATTGGACTATCACTGGTCCTGTACGCGCATAGACCTAAAGAACCTGCATGACACACAGATCAAAAAGTGTCCAAACAAAGTAGTATTTGAAGCAGTATTATAGTGAAGTGGACAGTTGGACTATCATGTCCTGTGTACGCAAGAATGACCCTCAAACTCTGCATGACCCTCAGATCAAAGTGACGGATGAAAAGTAGTATGTTGAAGCAGTATTTTAGTTGAACTGGACATTGACTATCCCAGACCTGTACCACAGCATGACCCCTGAACCTGCATGACCCACAGATCACAAAGTGCCCGGAGAAAGTAGTATTTGAAGCAATATTTTAGTGAAGTGGACATTGACTATCCATGTCCTGTACCACAGCATGACCCGAAAACCTGTTTAACACACAAATTAAAAAGTGCCGGAAGAAAGTAGTCTTTGAACCACCATTTTAGTTGAACTGGACATTGACTATCCATGTCCTGTACTGCAGAATGATCCGAAAACCTGCATGACCCAAAGATCACAAAGTCCCGGAAGAAAGTAGTATTTGAACCACTATTTTAGTTGAACTGGACATTGACTATCCATGTCCTGTACCACAGCATGATTCAAAAACCTGCATGACCCAGAAATTGAAAAGTCCCGGAAGAAAGTAATATTTGAATCACCATTTTAGTTGAACTGAACATTGACTATCCATGTCATGTACCGCAGCATGACTCGAAAACCTGTTTGACCCACAAATTAAAAAGTGCCGGAAGAAAGTAGTCTTTGAACCACCATTTTAGTTGAACTGGACATTGACTATACCTGGATGTACCAAGCATGACCCGTGAAAAACCTGCATGACCACAGATTTCCACAGTGCCGGAAGGCAGTATTATTTGAAGCAGTATTTTAGTGAAGTGGACCATTGACTATCCCATGGTCCTGTACCGCTGCAATGTAACCTGAAAACCTGCAGGATTCACAAGATTAAAAAGTATGCCGGAAAATGAGTCTTTTCTAACCACATTTTAGATGAACTGGTCATTGAATTTTACTTCAAGAACCGCTAGTATGACATTAAACCTAGGTCTGACCCACAGAATTAAAAGTGCACTGTAAGAAAGTATTTTTTGAACCTTTTTTTAGTTGAACTGGATCATTGCTATACCTCTGTTCCTGTACCACAGAATGACACTAAACCTGCAGACCAAGATCACTAAAAGTGCCCGAAGAAAGTACGTATTTGGATAGCAGTATTTTAGTGATCGTGGATCATTGAGATCCATGTTCCTGTACCACAGCTGACCCGCAAACCTGCATGTCACAAAATTAAAAGTGCCAGAAGAAGAAGTAGTCTTTGAACCACCGATTCTTATTTGAAACTGAGCAGTTGGGACTATCCTGTCCTGTACAGCAGACATGACTCAAAAACCCTGCATGAACCACAAAATTAAAAGTACTGTGTAGAAAGTAATATTTGAACCACCATTTCAGTTGAACTGGACATTGACTATACCTGTCCTGTACCACAGCATGACCCGAAACCATGGCATGACCAACAGATTAAAAGTTGCCGGAATGCAGTAATATTTGAAGCAGTATTATTTTAGTATTAAACTGGGACATGACTATAACTGTCCTGCACCACAGCATGACCCCAGAACCTGCAATGACCACAGTATTAAAAAGTGGCAGAACGAAAAGTAGTCTTAGAACCACCATTTTAGTTGAACTGGAAATTGACTATACCTGTCCTGCACCACAGCATGACCCGAAAACCTGCTTGACCCACAGATTACCAGGTGTCACTATGCTATTTTTACAGTGACTGTCGCTTAGTATATTTTTTGGTAACTCACATTTGTTTACGGAATTTATTTAGGGAAGTTTTATTTCTAGTTTTTAATTTATTTTCATTTGCTTTTTTTTCAAGGTGATTAACATACAAACTTACATCCCTCCCTGCAGTTAATAGAAAGGTCTTTTTTACAATGTAGATGTGTTAATTCATTGCCTAACCCACTTAAGTAATAAAAATATCCTAATCATCCCCTAAACATTCTTAGTTGAGAAAGACATTTGCCCTCCTGGGTTCTGAGAGTGATTCGGCCATTGGATAGT
Source organism: Phyllomedusa bahiana (assembly GCA_025379985.1). NCBI lineage: Eukaryota > Metazoa > Chordata > Amphibia > Anura > Hylidae > Phyllomedusa > Phyllomedusa bahiana. The sequence continues at coordinate 22,035 of JAODAL010039890.1, forward strand.
CATTGGTTTCATTTTTCCTCCAAATCCTTCTTCAGTTGATTAGGACAAGTACTCCCCTGAGGTCAGTGATGCGACCCTATAGTTGAATCAAGCCCCAGTAAATTTTAAGCATCTGAATTGTGCAATTTGTGTCCAGCCCTGGAGCCCTTTTTGGACAACACACATTAACCTCAATGCACACTTTCTTTTTCAAAATCTTATTTATTGGTGATATTTCAGCTCTCTGATTGCCACCTAACTGGTGAGAGCCAGGGTGCCTGTTCAGTCAGTTCATTGTTAACATGGATGTTCAGCTGGCAGGTCCAGAATTACAGTGGGAGCGGTGAGAGCCAGGGTTGGCGTCCGTCATCTATTAACACGCAGGTTCAGCTAGCAGGGCCAGACTTACAGTGAGTGTGGTGAGAGCCAGGGGTGCCATCTCTCATCTATTAACACAGCAAAAATGCCCTTATGACACATCACCAAAAACAGTCGGGCCGAAGCAGAGTTCAGAAGACGTGGTGCCAATACCTCCGATCCTTCTCAGATGACAAGTCTAAGTAACCCGGCGGTAGCGCTGAGAAATGCTGGCCTCTATCAGACGAGCGATATTCAATTTTTTTACACAGCTGGCATGCCGCGAAAAATGTGTATCATGAATCGTTTTGGTGAATGTTGACAAACTGTGAAGAATATAAATGGCTCGATTATAAAACTATCATTTTTTTCTATTAGGACAGTTGTTTTAGATTTATTTCAACACTAGCACCATGGACACCACTAAAATTTATATTACTTGTCCCTTTCGCCAACTGTTGACAATTGTGAAGTATATATATCCCAGTTTTTTTAAACCACATGGTTTACATTAGGACACTGTTTGTATAGCTGTTTTTCACAGCACTATGCCCAAAAATTCAAAACAACCCTTTGGGCGGGGGTGGGGGACGGGGGGGGGGGGGACTACTGTCTGACCAATTGTGAGAACATATGCCTGTTAGAAACGCACATTTCTTTACAATATATTTCACAGCACCATGCCCTAAACTATAATAATGACCTGATTTGCCTCTGTTAAAAAATTGTTGAGGAAATTAGCATGCGAAACCACTTTCTGTACCGGCAATAGGTACAAGATTATAGCTGTTTTTCACAGGCACCAGACCCAAAAAACATTATTAATTGACCTGTATGCCACTGTTAAAAATTCGTGAGAAGAAATGCACTTAGAAAAACCACATTTCTGTTCAAAAAGGACCGGGATTATAGCTGTTTTTCACAAACTCCATGACCCAAAACCCATTGACAGTGCTTAAATTTTCCATGAATAAATGAGTAAATGGAATATGTTTTTTTTCATGAAACCTTTTTACAATTGGTTTCTTTTACAGTCCCCAAAAATGAAAACCCCACAAAATGACCTTTTTGGGCCCCCAGAAAAAAAAATTGCAGTAAAAATGTTCTTTTAAAAAGAAATAAAAAATTCAAGAGGACCATTTCTTTTTTAAAGGGGAATGTAAAGAGTAAATTTTTTGGGGAAAATCATAGGGGGATAAAAAAATTATTTGGATAATCAAAATGTTTAAATTTTGTATTGGAAAAAAGGGGGATGGTTTGTTGTTGGGGTTGTTTGTGTGGGTTTTAGAAGAAATGGTGTGGGAGAAAAACTCTAGGGCCCGTGGCGGGCGAGCTCGGGCCATTCATCCTTTTTCCCAAAGTCAATTGGGTCCGGAACAATCCAAAACATCGTTTAACCAATAGGGGCACCAGATTAACCAGTTTCTGTTGTTGTAGTGTGCCCTGCTTTACACTTGGTGGGGTGGTAAATAAATATTCCAAGGTCACCCTTGGGCTTCTGCCACAATCCTGCGCGCTGCTGCGCTACGCACTTGGCACTCTAGCTGTCATTGCTGATTTTGTTCCCCCGTAAAATTAAAGATGTGTGCAGCCCAAAAACAGATTTTCCCAGTTGATCAATGAGCACGGTCTAAAATTTCCTGCTTACTGCTCTTCAATTTGGGGGGTAAAGGAAAGGCTGGATTCCTATTAACGGGGATCGAAAAGGGGTGGCCATGAGAAACTGTTTTCTTTTTTGGGGCCCTAAGCGAGGATCATATGGGAGGAAAGGGAGCACCCCAAGCACCCATGTGAGAGATGGAGCCCGGTTTTCCCCAAACCCTGGGGGTCGAGGGCCAGAAAACTGATCTTCCTATTTTCCTCCCCCACCTCAATCCAGCCAACCTCTTTCCAAGGCAGGAATGGGGTTTACCAAAATTTGTCCACCATCCCTCATCCTCCCCTCACTTCAACACAGCCCTGACTTCCTAAATTTATTTACCAAAAGCTAGGGCCTTTTGCACTAGCCCTGGCCCCCCAAACACCCCCTAACAAAACCCCGAAAATTTTGTAAAACGTGGGCCCCCTTCTGATCCGTGGAGAAAAGGGCTCTGGTCCACATCGGCCACCTCCCCCTCCGTCACGGGTGGGACCTGCGTTCCAGTGGTCCAACACTTGCCCCAGAAAAAAAACCCACAATGCTCAGCTGACAAGGTTTGTCCCATTGACCATTTTGGTGGCTTCTTAAAACCGCAAGGATGGTCAGATCCTTTCACCTGCCTCCACTTCGGTGGCTAACCCCCCAAAGGTCCCACCCTGCTTGTCATCCATGCCCCATTTTCAAATTGCAATGGCATTACCGCTTCCACAATCGCTGGAGCATGGGGAGGGGGGGAATTTCCCCACTGTTGCCCCGTCAACAATGAGAGGGGTTTTTTTTTTTTTTTTTTTTTTTTTTTTTTTTTTTTTTTTTTTTTTTTTTTTTTTTGGGGGGGCCAACGACTCTGTAACGACCAGCCGGAAAACAGGGTGCAAGGGCAAAGTGTGAGCTCAAAAACCTCGGCCTTCCCAAGAAGCAGCCCGAGACCTGGGTAAGGTTCATGGGATGTCTGCAACCTACCGATCTTTAAGGGCGGCCGGGAGATTTCCCCCCGTTATCGCACCCCCCCTTGGAAACAAGGTTTGTCACCCGCCACTGCTCGGTCTCATTTGCCAGACCCGTCTCAGCTCTTGCCTTATGTTGCGATCTCCAGGACAAATTAATTTTTCCAAACGGCGGGGTTATCTGGCACGTGATGCTACCGTGGCCTTGGGGAAAGAACCGCACATCCCTGGGGTTTTTTGAAGAGCGTGGGCGCGACCTGAGAGCCCCCTCACCACCAGAAAATCCCCCCTCCCCATGACTGTCAAAGGATATAGCGGCCTTTACTGTGTTACTAGTCCAAAAAATGGGTGGTCAGATGACTTGACGACCCGATGCAGACAACGCCGGGAAATTTTACCTGACATTGGGGGCCAGGGAGGGCGCTTTTCGGGGAAAAAAAATACTGCTCAATTGGTATTGGGGGCAGGCAAGGGTCAGACGTGGTGGAACCCATCGGGGGTGTCCCCAGAAAAAAGGCAACATTTCAAGGGCCCAAAAAGCCGGAAATCCTACTTTCAGGCTTTTGGCCTGTGATGGTTTGGGTTAAAGTTTTTCTTCTGCTCCCAAAACCGGGTAACAAAGGTTTGGCGCTAACTGCTGCTTGGGCTGCAGGTCAAACGGGGAAAAGGAAAGGGGAAAAGTTGCCCTCGGGTGTGCCGGTGGTATTCGACGCGGTGGAGCTGAAGGGGGAGGTGATCCTTGCTAAATAACGGGGGGACAGGGGCACAAGGAACGCTTGGTTTAAAAGTGGCGGAGGAAAAGGGGAGCAGAGGGTTTGCAGTGGTTGGAAGCCTGGGCCCGGTCTGGCCTTTTTTTCGCCAAGGTTCCCTCCATTTCAACCATGCATTCGCTGCTTGTGATAGCCCATTTTGGGGGGGTTAAACACTTTGGGTTTCTTCCCTCTACTGTTTCGTTTGGGGCGATCGGTAAATGCCACGCTGGGTGAATCAGAGGCTTGCTTAAAAAAGGCCCCCAGTTAAAGGGCCAGGCCTTTTTCACGGGGATAACGAGAAAAAAGGGTGTTTCCGCTGCCACCATGATCATGGGGGTAAAATCTCTCAGCAGATTTGGCGCCCGCCCTCCCCCTTTTTTGGGGCCCGGGAACCGACTGAACTCCCATCTCTTCCTCCTCCACTGATGAAGCCTCCAAAAAAATTCGCTGAAAAGGGAGTTCCTCTCCTGACATTTTCATCCTGAAGCTGTGGCTAAAACCACAGGCACGCAAGGCGTTGGGGCCCCGCTCGGGTTTTTTGGGGTAAATCCTTTTTTTGAGGGCATCATGATTGGGCGTCAGAAAGACAAAATCTTTTATCTGTGGCCCCTTGATCTTTTGAAATCCTTTGACCTCCCACATTGTGAAAATCAAAGGGGTCTTCAAACTTTATCCACGGGTGTGTACATGAGTTGCCTTTTGGACTGCCTTTGCTTCGGGTTGGGACGGATGCTGACATGAGATAAACGACATTTGGGGGCCGTGACGGGAGAGGAGGTAAAACTGTTGGGCGGGTTGCGTTAACCATGAAAAAATTGCGACGTTTCGTTACTGAGATTCCAGGGCACCGACGACGATGCCCGGCCTGACAGTCCGCAATCGAGATGTTGATTTGCGTTTTGTGCCAACTGGAAGGTGCACCTTCTCTCGCCTTTTCCCCATGCCCTACACCCCTTTTTTCTCTTTTCCACCTTATTTTCGCTCCAGTTCAAAAAGATAAAAATTTCAAAAGATATAGAAAAATTTTTCACGTCTCTTAATAAAAATCTGTACTGCAAAACAGCAAATCACATTATTTTTAAAAATCCCTTTAATTTACCACACCAAACTAGATTAGAAACAGAATTGTTTCTATCAATATCTGTGAAACCAGTCAGGGAGGAACCGTAACACCAAATTAACGTGTTCTTCCCTTTCAGTCCCCGGGAAATTTTACACCTCCCCAGTAGGACTAGCAATTGATAGTTTTCAAAAAACATCGAAATGCCTATTTGCCCCAACCCCGGACGCAGGGAGTGCATTTTAAATATTTTAAAAATTATATGGGTTTAAAATGGGTTTTTGGCACCCCGGGGAACAGGGGACCAGTTAAACTAAAATATTTGTTTAAACCAAATTAGTACAAGTGGCTATTTCCCCACAAACTGGGTCCGGAGAATAGAACTATTTTCCCTTTAGGTTAAATATGGGTTTTGCCCCAAAAAGAAAGCACCATTAAAATAAAAAAATTTGTAACCAAATTGGAACAAGTGGGGGAAATTTCCCACAAACTGGGACCCGAGTATGAAATATTTTGTTATAAGTTTTATGGGGTTTTGCAAAACCTGAAAAACAAAAATTTAAAATAAAATATTTTAACCAAAAATTTGGACAAGTCCTATTTTTCCACAAAAGGGGGCGCACGGGGGATAGAGAAAATTTTTAAGGTTAAATAGGGTTTTCACCGGAAAACACCAGTTAAAATAAATTATTTTTTAACCAAATTAGCGTACAAGGGGCTATTTCCGACAAAAATGGGGAGCACAAAAACTACCCTATTGCTCCGTTATACCTTAAATAGGGTGTTTTGCCACCAATGAGAATAGACACCAGTTAAAATAAAATATTTTAACCAAATTAGCGAAAAGGGGCTATTTGCACAAACTGGGACGCACAAGTGAGTAAACATTTAAAAATTATATAGATTAGATATGGCGGTTTTCACCCTGAAAACAAGCACGATTTTTAAAAAAAATTTTGTAACCAAATTTCTAAAGTGGGCTATTTGCACCCAAAAGCAAGCACGGGACTAGTAGCACTGTTTTTTAAGTTATACCCCTTTAAATATGGTGTTTTGTCTATTTGTTTTACATCAGAGATACAGTTATTAAAAAAATTACATGTTTTAAATCCGCATGGAGCAAAAAAAAAGTGTTAAAAGTTAAATTATAACTAAGAATTTTTCCTTTTTTTTGGGAGGAAAAAAAAACAAACCTATACATATTTGGCATCTCCACACCTATCACGACCTAAACAATAAAATTGTTATCTGTCCCACATGGTGAACAGCGTAAAGAAATTAAAATGTGCCAAAATTGCTGTCTTTTGGGTATCTGCTTTCAAAAATGGAAAAAATTTAAACATCGAAAAAGTCCATAAACCCCAAAGGGTAGCGGGAAAACTATTAGGGGGAGGTCACAAAGGGTTTTTTAAACTGTTTTTCAATACAAAAAATGGGCTGAAAAAAGCGTATCAAAAAACCCCGTACCCCAAGGGGTGCAGATGTTTTGATCGTTTTCGTGCGCAGAAAACAGTTTTTACTTAAATGGGGGATCGGGGCATCTTTCAACAAGAATTGACATGACAATTCTTTGAACAGATCAGAAAGACGCATCAGAAAGACGCATGTAAACATGTATCATCTGAATGCCAATGCGTGCTTTATATTGAAAGCAATGGAAATCACACCGCACATTGTTAGATGCGTGTTTGGGTCCATTTTGGGTCTGAAACACGGATACAAACACTAATCTAAGAAGCGCCGTGTGAACATACCTTTATCGCTCCACAAAAAATAAGCCCCTGCAGCTCATTGCAAAAAAAAATTTTTGGGGAAAGAGGAGCCCAAAAAAAACTTTTTATAAAATTTTTCTTTTTGTCTGCAAGTTACTTGTTTTTCTGGGTCCAAACTGAAGCATACCTGAACCCCTCCACCTAACTGTGGGTTCTGTCTAAAGTAGGGGCCATTAATAATTTAAAATTAAGTTGATTACTTATATACAATTTATTATTTTTTAATACTGTTATATAGAGTTGGGGTCATGTAGCTAAATAGCGGGGGGGGGTCCTTAACTGTTTTGAAATAACCATGCACAAGAGGGACTTTTGTAAAAAATAGGCCCCTCTCACACACTTTTGTGTATAATGATTTAAAAGTGGTAGAAAAAAAAAAATTGTTTTGAGGAAGTTTTTCGACTGTTTTATTCAACAGAAATCCATATATCTGCTGCAGAAACAACACTATTCAAATTGATAAAAATTGTATTTAGTTGCAATGACCTCTGTAAGACTTCATCACACAGCATAAGACAAAAAACGTCGGAAAGCCAACGGCTTTTTTTCCTATGCATGGCCGCGTTTTTTGGGAAAACAGTTACAAAAATTGGTCAGTTTTCGTTTTTTTTGCCACGCAAAATGCTGGCAGATTTTCATAAATCTGCCAGTGCCAGAAAACGAGCTGAAAAAAAGATCTGTTTAGAATACACATGGTTTTTGTTGCAAACAGCGCCGCAGCCCGCAAGTCGGGCTGCGGGCGGCGTCGCAGCCCTGCCTCGCTCCCCAGCGTGCCAATACTCACCCGGCCGCACTCCTGTCTGTCCGCAGTCTTCTGCTGCCCGGCGCGCGCCCCCCCGCTCCCTCGGGCGCGCCCCCCGGCTCTGTGAAATTTAAGGGGCCAGCGCACCGGTAATTGGGTAATTGCCAGGCGCTGCCTCTATATTACATGGGCACTTCCGCCCACTCCCCTCCGGATCTTTAGTGCCTGTTGCCTACGGAGAAAGCGTTTATTCTAGTCTTGCCCTGATTACCATGTACCGAACCTTCTCGCCTACGTCCCACGACCACGAACCTTTGCCGCCTGTCCTGACCTTACCGCCTGTCCCCGACTACGAGCCTGCCTTACGATTTTGTACCACGCTAAACCTCAGCTGCCACCGCAAGCAAGTCACGTCAGGGGTAGCGACCTGGTAGACTCCCGCCGCAGCAAGTCCATCCCGCTTTGCGGCGGGCTCTGGTGAAAACCGGGACCTACTTAGACTCCGCTCCCTGGCGTGGCTTACACCACCGCTTGCGGTGGTCCAGTGGATCCACTACCGCATTCGTGACAGTAAGATCCGGCCATGGATCCCGCCGAGGTACCCCTGCCCGGCGAGGCAGATCTCGCAGCTATCGTTGCCCAGCAGTCGCAGCAGATTGCCCAACAAGCTCAGCAACTGAACCAGCTGACCTCCATGTTGCAGCGGTTCTCAGCTCAGCAGCAGCAGCCATCGCCATCTGTGCCTACGCCTCCGCCAGCTGTTCCACCAGCAACAGGGAGCCCCAAGCTCCGACTACCGTTGCCGTCCAAGCTGTGTCGGGGTTTAATTACCCAATGCTCCATGCACATTGAGCTAATGGCGGCCCAGTTCCCCACTGAGCGTTCGAATGTGGCGTTCGTGGTCAGTTTGCTGTCCGGGAAGGCCTTGGCTTGGCCTACACCCCTATTGGAAAGGAGCGATCTGGTAACTACGGACCTGCAGGCCTTCCTCTCAGAATTCCGCAGTGTCTTCGAGGAGCCAGCGCGGGCATCTTCTGTGGAGACGGCACTTCTGAACCTGCACCAGGGCGAATCCTCAGTCGGAGATTATGCGGTACAGTTTCGCACCCTGGCATCAGAGCTGTCCTGGAATGACGCCGCTCTGTGTGCCACCTTTCAGAAAGGCCTTTCCAGCAGGGTTAAGGACACCCTTGCCGCAAGAGATCTGCCGTCTTCCTTAAGTGAAATAATCCACATGCCAACCGCATAGACGTATGCTTCGCCGAGAGGCAAGAAGAGCTTCGCCAAGAACATGAGCTGGTGCGACCCCGCCATCTGCCATACCTGGCCCCGGTGTTCCAGAGGCCTCCACTGCCGCTTCCTCTACCGTCTGGGGAAGAGCCCATGCAGGTGTATCAGGCCCACATATCTGAGCAGGAGTTGTCCCGACGGCGTGCTGAAAAGCTGTGCCTGTACTGCGCCAGCCCAGATCACTTTCGAAATGGCTGTCCGCTTCGTCCCCAACGTCTGGGAAACGCCCGCACCCAGGCCATGTTGGAGAGGCATCCCTAGGTGAGAACTCATTCTCTCCAAGCCTTACTATGCCTGTGGAGATCACGACTGACTCAGGACTTGTATTCCAGGCTCCTGCTTTCCTGGACTCCGGTTCCACCGGAAACTTCATCCATGCCGCCCTGGTGTCCCGGTATCAGCTTCCAGTGGTTGGCCTTAAGAAGCCTTTGGTGATATCCTCGGTCACAGGGGAGCTCCTTGGTGACGCCATTCGGTACAGGACCAAGCTGGTGTCCCTCCACGTGGGGGTTTTGCACAAGGAAAAAATCTCCTTCTACGTGCTGCCTCGATCTTCCTCAGCGATCCTGGGCTTCGGTGGTTGCAGCGCCATGCCCGTACTCACATTTGGAAGACAGGCGAGGTCGTGCGTTGGGGTCCTGACTGCTTCTTCCCAACCGTTCTCCAGGTCTCTGCCAGGTCTGCCCACGGAATACCGGGATTACGCAGATGTCTTCTCTGAGAAGCAGGCCGAGACCCTACCGCCTCATCGCCCCTACGACTGCCCGAATGACCTACTGCCGGGAACCAGTCCTCCCAGGGGCAGGGTCTAGCCTCTGTCAGTGCAGGAAACCAAAGCCATGTCAACCTACATTCGGGAAAACCTCCAGAAGGGGGCAGGATTCTTCTTTGTGGAGAAGAAAGATGGCTCCCTGCGGCCTTGTATCGATGATCAGGGACTTAATAAAATCACTGTGAAGAACCGATATCTTCTGCCGTTGATCACAGAGCTGTTTGACCGGCTTCGTGGGGTGACGATTTTCTCCAAGTTGGACTTGCGAGGGGCCTACAATCTTATCTGCATTAGAGAGGGTAAATGAGTGAAACTGCTTTTAACACACGGATGGCCCAACTTGAATACCTCGTCATGCCCTTCGGCCTGTGCAACTCCCCAGCAGTCTTCCAGAAGTTCGTGAATTATATATTCCGAGATCTCCTCTATAGTTGTGTTATGGTCTACCTGGACAACATCCTGGTCTTCTCTCCTAATTTGGAGACTCATCGCTTCCATGTCCACCAGGTGCTGGAGCGACTACGTACCAACCACCTCTATGTCAAATTAGAGAATGTCTTTTCCACCAGACCAGCCTCCCGTTCCTTGGTTACATCATCTCGGACCGAGGGCTACAGATGGATCCTGCAAAGCTGTCGGCCATATTGCAGTGGCCTAGGCCGGTGGGCCTACGGGCCATACAGCGCTTTCTAGGCTTCTCTAATTATTATCGGTAATTCATCCCGCATTACTCTACATTGGTGGCGCCTATTGTAGCACTTACTAAGAAGAACACCAACCCTAGGCAGTGTCCGCCAGAGGCTGAAAAGGCATTTGTTCAACTTAAGGTAGCATTCGCCTGACCCGACCTGATACCAAGAAGCCATTCTTTCTGGAAGTGGACGCCTCCTCGGTCGGGGCAGGCGCTGTTCTCATGCAGAAGGGACCTAAGGGCAAGATGGTCACCTGTGGCTTCTTCTCCAAGACTTTCTCCCCAGCGGAGAAGAATTACACCATCGGGGATCAGGAGTTGCTGGCCATCAAACTGGCCTTGGAAGAATGGCGTTATCTTCTAGAGGGAGCTCGGCATCCCATCACCGTTTACTCTGACCATAAAAATCTCCAGTACCTCCAATCGGCCCAACGCCTCAATCCGCGTCAAGCCAGGTGGTCCTTCTTTTTCTCGCGCTTCGACTTCCAGATACATTTTCTACCTGCAGAGAAGAACGTCAGGGTCGACGCGCTCTCCCGTGTCTCCGATGTGTTGGGGGAGGAGGCCGTTCCTCAGGATATAATTTCTCCCTAACGCCTGATCTCTGCAGCTCCGGTGGATCTTCGAAAGGTGCCTCCAGGGAAGACTTACGTTCGTCCTGCGCTCCGCAGGAGGATTTTAAATGGGGACACTGTTCTCTAGTGGCTGGTCACCCAGGAACTCGCAAGTCGTTCCTCCTAATCTCCCGTTTTTACTGGTGGCCGGAGCTTGCTAAGGACGTCAGGGATTTCGTGAAGTCCTGCATTACTTGTGCCCGTGACAAGACCCCTCGCCACAAACCCGCGGGTCTACTCCAACCTCTGCCCATCCCCAGGTCTCATGTGGCGATGGACTTTGTCACTGATCTTCCTCCCTCCTTGGGCAACACAGTCATCTGTGTGGTCGCAGACAATTTTTCGAAGATGGCGCATTTTGTCCCTTTGCCAGGGTTACCATCTGCTCCCCATTTGGCCAGCTTGTTTTTTCTCCAAATCTTCCATCTACACGGACTCCCCCAGCATATTGTCTCGGATCGGGGGGTCCAATTCGTGTCTAGGTTCTGGCGGGCCCTCTGCTCTCTGTTGCAAGTGAACCGGGATTTCTCCTCGGCTTACCACCCGCAGACAAACAAGTGGAGAGAATCAATCAGATCTTGAGAGGCTATTTGCGGCACTTTGTCTCGGCTGGACAGGATGACTGGGCCAGCTTACTTCCTTGGGCAGAGTTTTCGTATAACTCCCTGGATTCGGAATGCTGACCATTTGGAATCAGACGCGCCAGTCCCTGCAGCATGTGTCCGCACGCATGAAGGCCCAAGCGGACAAAAATAGAAGACCCTCCCCCATTTTCTCCCCTGGCGACAAGGTGTGGCTTTCGGATATATCCGACTCAAGGCCCCCAGTTACAAACTAGGTCCCCGCTATGTCGGACCGTTTGAGGTAATCAAGCGCATCAACCCGGCTACCTATAAACTCCGGCTCCCGCCCACTATGCATATTCCCAACTCCTTCCATGTCTCCTTGCTGAAACCTGTGGTCCTGAACCGCTTTTCCCGGAAGATTGCACCTCCGCCTTCCGAAGCTGAGTCCACCAACGTCTTCGCTGTGAAAGAAATCCTGGATATGAAAACGATCAGGGGAAAACGGCATTTCCTTATCGACTGGAAGGGGTTTGGGCCTGAGGAAAGGTCATGGGAGCCAGAAGACAACATCCTGGACCGTGAGTTGGTGCAGAAATTCCTCTGGGCCAGAAAGAAGGGGAGATCTAAGGGGGGGAGGGGTGCTGGGGTTCTGTTGCGAACAGCGCCGCAGCCCGCAAGTCGGGCTGCGGGCGCCGTCACAGCCCTGCCTGTGCCCCAGCATCCGGGTGTCGAGCGACGGGCGCACTCGCTCCCCAGCGCGTCCCCGTTCTTTAGGGCGCGCGCTCCGGCTCTGTGAAGTTTAAAGGGCCAGCGCGCCGGTAATTGGGTAATTGCCGGGCGCTGCCTCTATATTACCTGGGCGCTTCTGCCCACTCCCCGCCAGATCTTTGGTGCCTGTTGCCTACTGAGAAAGCGTTTATTCTAGTCTTGTCCTGATTACCGTGTACCGAACCTTCACGCCTACGTCCCCGACCACGAACCTTTGCTGCCTGTCCTGACCTTACCGCCTGTCCCCGACTACGAGCCTACCTTACAATTTTGTACCACGCTAAACCTCGGCTGCCACCGCAAGCAAGTCACGTCCTGCCGCAGCAAGTCCATCCCGCTTTGCGGCGGGCTCTGGTGAAATCCGGGACCTACTTAGACTCCGCTCCCTGGCGTGGCTTACACCACCGCTTGCGGTGGTCCAGTGGATCCACTACCGCATTCGTGACAGTAAGATCCGGCCATGGATCCTGCTGAAGTACCCCTGCCCGGCGAGGCAGATCTCGCAGCTATCGTTGCCCAGCAGTCTCAGCAGATTGCCCAACAAGCTCAGCAACTGAACCAGCTGACCTCCATGTTGCAGCGGTTCTCAGCTCTGCAAAATGTTACATGTAATAACACTCAAGCATGTCTATAAAAAAGGGCCTCTACATGGATAAAATTGTTCTTATGGTGTTTGTGTGGACATTCTAAGACTTAACAATGTTCAGGAGAGAAACCACATAGAAACCATTAGGACTGGGCCCATCAGTCTGTTAAAGTGGCTGTAGTAATTTATATTTCATTGTGGAGTATTACTATGTCATAACTTCAGCTCTATAATATGTTATTATATGTTAATGCAGATCTTTGGTGCTGACTTGTGGCTTAAATGCAGCTGCTTAGAACAATACAATGTGAATGGCTATGAATACTACCTGGTGTATATTCAACTTGGGGATTTAGGATCATACACTGGAGAGCTTGCTTATAGTTTTTGTCTTACATGGCTTAAGATGCAATGAACTTTTTGGATCATACACTGGAGAGCTGTCCTGTAATTAGGTATAATGGACACTAATGATATTATATCAGCAATTATCTCCTGCTACTGAAATCTTCAGGTCAGAATTTCCCACCTTACATTTTGGATGATTCATATCATATTTACTTATTTCCCGTAACTTGACATACAGTAAATAAACTGACTCATGACAAATATCATCAGATCTGGAAGATCAAAACAAATGAAACTATATTTGAATGTATGTTCAACATTACATTCTAAACCATGAGACCCAGGATGCATACATGACCATGAGAACAATAAACAGAATGATATGGTCTACGGTTTAGTTATCACTTTACATTTATGACCCCAACCCCCAAGGTTTTTGTATATTAACCAGCAACATCTATCCCTAGAAGTGAACTGCTCTGTGGTATTCTGTCCTCCAGTACTCAGCACTTTCTTACTTACAAGGTATGTATTGCTAATATATATCTAAATTGCCTATTAGTTTTCATTTTTATGTATATTTTTCCTTATTTTAGCAAAATTTAGAAATTATTGGTTTAAATCCTGTACAATTTAATTTTAAAGGAAATGTTTTTTCTAGAGGAATCTTTCATGTGAAATTCTTCTTGAAAAGACATTTATTTTAAGCATAAATCTATCTGTGATTTCTGAGCTGAATGAAATGCTGCACTCAGTGATCATGAGTTTATGAGAAGTACTTTACCAAATATGACAATTATTAATGGCTTTACTATATGATATATGAAAACATTTTCTGTTGATCAATTCCCCTATGTCTAAATGACAGAGAAGGAGCAATGGAAATGTTCACAAATAGGACAGAACTCTTTAACACCTTAAAGGGAACCTGTCAGCTCATTTATGCTGCTTGGACCTTGTAACATTTGTTTTACTTTGAAACACTTCTCTGAAACAACCTGTAAAACTGAACTGGGTATGAAGAGAAGTGCAGCGGCCATAGGAGATGAGTCTAATGTGTGAAGTCTTCCCATCCAGCTCAGAAGCCGCACATCTGATGTCCTAAGGCCGCTGTGCTTCTCCTCATACCTGGTTCAGTTCTATGTGGTACACTGTAGCGTGTCAGAGTAAAACACACATTACTCAGCTTTGGACGCCTACAGCCATTTCATGCTGTCCATGGCTCAGGCAGCAGGAACAAGCTGGTATGTTTCCTTTAATGCTGTCATGAGCGAGGGTTATTAGAGCTCCATGACAGACATATGTGAAATGATCACTTGCAGGAACTCCTGTTGTAACAATGGAATCCATGACAGGAGTTTGATTGTTACAAATATCCAGGCTCATGCCGCAATTTAAGTTAAGGGGTTTTCTCTGTTCTCCCAACTCTGCCCTGTGACATGAACATGGGGTGCCATTAGGTTATCATTACAGCTCATGCTTGATGAAGGGCCCCTGGTCTGTTATCTTAGAAGACCTATTAGGAGCTGCAAGAGCCTGAACCTAATAGGATGCCTGTTATTGTTAGGCTGACCAGCAGAATACACTACAATGTAAGAGCATTGCAGTATTTTATACTAGTGAGAAAGCATAGTCAAATCCTCAAGTGGGACTGAAAAACACAATTAGAAAACATTTAAAATTATATATAAATATAATAAAAGCAATATAAAAACACTGTATTTTTCCATTCACACATTGTTTTATTATGTAAAAAATACATATAATACACAACAAACACAAAACTGGTATCACTGACTCTGTACCACTATCTAAACTAATAAAATGATCATATTATTTAATCAGTATGGTGAACAGCATAAAAATAGATAAAAATAATGGCAGGATTGGATATTTTTGGTCGTCTTGAATAAAATAAATAGAATTAAAAGTATAAAGTGAAAGCAATGAAAACTACAATTACTTAAATAAGTTATTGTTGTTCTTGTAAAGTCCCACAAAATAAACATAACGGACAACATGTATGAACGGGGCTGCGACAGATATCTGGCATCTTTTCAGCCCTATATTATTCGCAGCTCTGTTTATACATCTCCCGCATGACATTATCAGGTGCAATACATAGCACCTGCGGCACTTTGTAATGCACCAGATCTCAGGGGGCATGCGGGAGGCGAGGCGCACTAGAACTACATATTTGTAGCTTTGCTACGGCATTTCTAGGCGCAATACAGCTGGAACAGGTATACCACTTTTAAAGTGGTATACCTGAGCCAGAAATGTTGCCCTAGCGCTAGAATGTGCCTGATTTATGATCCACTCTAGAGCGGGATCATAAATCGGGCACCTTCTATACCATTATTATGCGCATAAGAACTACATACAAAAGATAAAGCTCACAAAATTTAAGGAATGCTTTTATCAAACCCCAACAAATAATACAGGTTTCTTAATACATTTTAGGTACTTCAATTCAAAAGGTTCTCACTAAAAATACAACTTGTCCTACAAAACACAAGCCCTCTTAAAACTATATTATCCAAATAATAAATACGTAGGTAGGAAGATCTTGGAACTCAGTGATGAAAAATGGGAGACATTTT
>JAODAL010039891.1:0-37517 GCA_025379985.1 Phyllomedusa bahiana
GTGCGGGGGGGTACTCGGGGAGACCGGTGGGGGCAAGGGAGGGTGAATTTCCCTTACCCTGACCCCTGAGAGACATGGGCAGTGAGGAACCTTGGTGGGGCGGAGGGGGGAGGAGGGGGGAGACAAAAGGGTGTGACCCAAAGGGTTTTGGGGGCCGGCGTCGGGTCTGGCCTTTTTAGGGCCCAAATGGGGTTTTCCCCCCGGGGGCCCTTTCAACTCATTTCATTCGCTGCATTGAAATAGACATGTTTGGTTTGGGGGGTTAACCACTTAAGGTTTTTTGCCCCCTACTTATGGCCCTTTAAAGGCAAAAAAAGGGGGCATATGAAATCCGGGTGGGGGAATTCCCGAGGCTTTGGGCAAAGAAAGGGCCCCGTCTTTAGAGGTCCCGGGGCCCTTTTTTGACGGGGAAAAAGCAGGAGCGGGGTTTTGGGGCTGACCGTGGGCCGGAATCAAACACGGACCTTTTTGCGACCGGCCCTCTCCCCTTTTTTTTTCGGGACCCCCTTTTTGACACAACCCCATCGTCTCCCTCCACGTCCACGATTTAAGCGCTTTTGGGAAGCAAATTCCGCCGGAAAAGACCCGGAGGATCCGAAAAAGGGGCGTCATAACATCATCCCTCAACCATTTACTTGGTCGTTCCCCGACTTTTTCTGCTTTCCCGAACTGCGGGCTACCAAACAAGGGGCACTGCAAGGGGTTGCCGACCCAAGGGGGGGGGCCCGGGGATTTTTTTTCCGATTGACCCCCCCTTCCTTCACCCCCCCCCTGATGGCAACATTAAATGGGCGTCAGAGCAGACAAAAACAACCTCCCTTTATCTTTTTAAAAATCCTTCTGACCCCAATTAACCCCCCATTTTTTTCATCAAAGAGGGCTTCAGAAAAATGGGTTACCACAGTGGTGGGGTTTCAAAATTTACAATTTTGGGCGCTTCATGTTGGGAAAATATTCTGGATGGAAGGCCCGATGAACAACATTTTGGCCGGTTTACTGCAAAGGGCAGGAAATTTAAACTTGGGTTGGGGTTCAGGTTTTTCATTAAAACCAAAAAAGGAAAAAGATTGGCGACTATGTTCGTTTACTTAATTCACAGGGGGGCCCTGACCCGTATGGGCAGGCCTGACCCTGTCCCCCGCAACTGACGATCCGCTGGCATGGGGCCCTGTTGTCCGCCAGGGGGACGGAAGACACATTCTCTTCGTACCAAATTTTACCCTCCATGGGGCCCCCCCCCCTTTTTTTGCTCGCTTACCAAACCCGGGATTTTTGCTCCATGTTCAGAAAAAAAAAAATTTGAGAAGGTATGGAATAGTTTTGGAAATTCGTCTTATTAAAAAGACTGTAAAATCACATGCTATCCTCAAACCCTCTAATCAAAACCAAATTTCTGATTCAAATTTAACTAGCAAGGTGTCTATCAACAAATCCTGGACTTGGCAAAAGTCAAAAAACACGTAACTGTTATGTTTGGTATAATAAAACTGTATTTTTTTTGCACCTTTCAATTCACCTGTGGTGAATATATTATTGCTGTTTTAAGGATTTACTTGGATGCTGCCGTCAATGAAAATCTGAGGTGTGCAAAAGTCAAAAAAACACGTAACTGTTATTTTCATATGAAACCAAAGGTATTTTTTTGCACCTTTTTGAATTCCACTCTGAGGGAATATAGAATAGCTGTTTTAAAAGTATTTGACGTGGATGCTGCGTCAAATGTAACAATGCTGGGTTGCGCAAAAGTCAACAAAACACGTAATCTGTTATGTTTCCGAATGATAACGGTATTTTTGGCACAACAACGCCTTGTGGCAGACTACAAGATATTGCTGGATTGTAATTTAAAACTGCAAGGTGGATATATCAACATTCCACAGGTGAAGATGGGAAATTAAAATGACACATATCTGAAATGTATACAGATAATTAGAATGGAGTTTTTGGCACCTACAAAAGACCTCAGTTACTAATTGAATGTGTTATCCCAAATAAGTTCAGGCTAGACCCAATATCCAGGAAAATATTTCAATAGCAAACGTGTTAAAAATAAAGTATATTCCACTACAATATGTCTACACTAGTCTTGGTGAACATTATCCAGTGTTCTTGTAAGATAGATCGTTGTCTGTGTTCGCCCGCTAGGGCCCCCCCCCCCCTGGCTTTCCCATTCCCGCCGTGAATTTATAGAGGTAGATGCTCCATTAAATTTCTCTACCTAACTACATAGAATCTTCAAATCTCTAATATGACTAAATTTTGGAAGGATACACTCAAAATATAAGAGGTTTCTTACTGTGCAGAAATAGACTAATTTCGCTGAGCTGTTAGGCCGACGAGGCAGAGCGCAGGTTCCTATCCCTATGAGACGCTGAGATACACTGAGGCTGAAACTAGGAAACGCTGTATCTATTTAAAACGAGGTCATTGATTGTTTCCAGCCAATCACAACCATCAACACATCCCAGCTTCAGATGACTCGCCCACACATCTCAACCTGCTCAATTCTGTGAATCTGATTTTGCTGGCCGCCAAAAATACAGAAGCGCCGAAAAGACGCGAGTCTTGAATAGATGATGCTCAGATTTTAACCTTAATTATCCGCATGATGCTAAATTTTCGTCACCAAAAAACCTTGCCAGATTTCAACCATGTCGATAAAAATCGGCTCAACACTACTCCATAACATTTAGTTGTATAACTGTTTAATTCTGAAAAACTGCTTTACATCTTGTAGCAACTAATGTTTGAACACCTGAAAACATATATTCCTGCCCCCAGCAACTGTTCTACATTCCACAGTTTTCATTAGTTTTTTTAAGGTCTTGCAATCAAAAAATGCATTTTTGATATACATAAATTCGCAATATGATTGAGTACTGGGGTTGGTGTGATCAGCTTTATAGCATCAATCTAGTTTGGTATGAAATCAAGGATGTTTTCCCAGTTGCTGTTGTGTTTGGGGTCATTGTCCACTAAAAACTCATATTTCAAGGCAAGGTTTTCTATTCTTCAGCAATAAGGCATCATGACCTTTTCCACCCATGATTTTTATATTCTGACTGGTCCATGGTGCCCAGAATGTGATAACTTAATCCAATTTTTATAGGCTTAGTGTGACAATACTGGTGCAGCTTTTAACCCAATAAAAATAATCTCGCTCTCATGTCCATAGCAGTTGCGCCACATTTTCTATAGTCAATGCATCTTTGACAAAAACTGAGTAACCTTTTTCATTTTTTTTCAGAAATGGTCCTTTACAAAGGTTTCTAGTTTGGCTTCATGCAGGCACCTTCTGATTGTTTGCTGTACTCACAGACAACATGAAAGAACTACTTTACTGTCCCTGGAGAGATTCATCATTGGAGACCTTATTTCCCATTCTTGAACTTCTATTGATCTAGTTTGGATGATTAGTATTTCCCTTTTCCTACTATGTGATTCTGGTTTTGTTGCCAATTTAACGCACTTGGTGATCTTTTAAGCAGAGTCAAGGCCAATTATTTTCCCACACTTCTTGATATGCTTTTCCCTCTCCAATCAACTCATTTAGTACAAATGTTCTAAAACAACACATTGTACTCACTGAGACCCTGTGTTGGTCTAAAACCAAATGTTACAACATTGGTTCCCCGTTCCATCATTAAATAAGACCATAATTGACACCTGGTTTCCTTCACAAGATGATGACCTCACCTTCATTGTATCCCCACCTGCTATTTATTTGAATACCCCAACTTTTTCAGCTAAAATGAAACAGTTACACCCAAGTTATCCGCATGCATGACATAAATTTAATTCTATAGTTTTGCCGCCCTTTGGAACATGTACATTGTTTTTTGACCTATGTTAGTATTAAGTTTACAGACAAAAACAGTAATTACACACATTTACACACATGTAAAAAAGGCTGGGGTATGGGGATATCCTGATATTCTTGTAATCGCTAGTTCGATAGACCTGAAAATTTCCACGTATTTGAATCCCCTGGACCTAGAAAATGTTTTTTTTATAATCTTCTCCAAACCATCTATATATAAATGGTATGTGGAGAAGATTTTATAAAAAAACATTTTCTAGGTCAGTAGATATCAAATTATCGAGGAATTTCAGTCTATGGGTAACTACGATTACAAGACTCACGTGGATAATCCTCACCCCAACTAGATATGTAGAAAAATTCCCCCTCTTTTAGATTAATTAATTAAGCCGGTAGACCATCAAATTAATCAAACTCACAGCACATCTATTAGAATAGGTACCTTCATTCCAGTTCAGTATCCATATAGATGGGGTCCATCCTATTAGCGGAAACACATACCCTTTTAGGTGGTATGGCCAACAGTAGGTAAAATTCCCATCACAGCATATCAATGAAGGGCCCCATGTAAGTACAAAGAAGAGGCTCCAGGAGATTAATCAAGTCCAGGTAAGTAAGTGGGCAGTGAAGTTTGAGTAGGTAAGTAGGAAGGCAAAGCAAGGCCCCAATAAAGTAGGCAAGCAAAAGGGCCCTAGGTCAAAGGTATGTTAGTTCGCTAGCATGAGTGGAGAGCCCCAGGTAGGTTATGTAAGCAATGTCATCCAATAGTAGATAGGGAATGCAGATAAGGTCCCGATGTATTTAGGCCTCCTCTTATGAAGGCCACTATCAAAGCTTGGGCAAGATGTGTTTAGTTTGTCCAAAGAGCCACAAAGGACAGCCGAATGGGGCAGTATCAATTTTTTTATTATGTAGAAGTGCCTAACTTTGTTTGGTATAAATAAGTTTTAGACAATAATTAATAATAACCAGTATAACAAACACATGGAATAAATTTACCAAGATATGCATAAAAACGAAACAATAAAAAGGAGTGTCAAATGTAGTCTACTTACAATACTTGATCTACATTATATTGCACATAAAAAAGATGGATTATTTGTTAAAAGTTTTGTACTTTTCCGACATAAAACTTTTTCTTGTATATCATCGAAGGTACGAGCTGCATTTTAAGCTGGGGTAACGATAAATAAACAAGTGAAATGACACACTGATTGCAATACAAATGTGTGTGGGGACAACTCCTTCTAGAATAGACTGGAATATTAATACCAAAAAGTAAAGGCAATTTTCAGTTCATAAAAAGATGGTACATATTTTTTCCAGTAGGATAGAAATCTATTATAATATGAGCTTCAAACGTGACAAATGAGGATGATTACAGGTTGAACAATAAAGACAGGGGATGCAAAATGTCGGGATCTGAAAGTGCTTGGCATGTCTTTGATAAATCCACCTGCAAACAATTAGTATTAGCTAGAGGATACATTTATCACTCCAATTAGGCAATTTTTTTAAGCACTGTATATCGTCAAGTATTTGCATTTTTTTTTGATCTTCACATTTTTCAGAAGGTTACATTAAGAAACAATTGGACTTTTGACTATAAAAAACTTATACTAAAATATCCTGTACTACATCAAATAATGCAGGTATTTCAAGCAAATTTACACTCAATGTACAGTTTTTAAATTCTAATTCAGCTCAGTAGCATTAACAGGAGTCATGAGGCAAAGGTTGTTATGATAGTGACACTTAAATCTGACCATAATTAGTGAAACTGTCTGATTCAAAAAAATACATTGGGCTATATGAATTTAATGAGTACACAAATCCAAATAAGTTTTCTTTTTGTAAGAAGTACCTGTGGTTTCTTTAGCATTGAATAGAAAGTAACTGCATTGCTCCTCCTGAAGCATTTATTCACATATTTCAACATGCGAGTCCATATAGGTAGTGAGGATACGTGGATTTACAACAAGGGAAAATGCACACCAGTGCGCGCCTTCTTTCTCAACATGCGTGGTTGGTATCAGGATTCCTTTAAATAGACCAGCCTAGTCTAAGCTAATTGTACAAAAAACTTTAAAACATTGTTAACACACAAAGAAAATTCATAGCACAATATATAAAACCCCTTACAATCACCCTGCATCACAGAAAAGCTGTGATAGCTAAGGTTCTCATTTATCCTATAGGGGATAAAAATTAACATGAAAAGACACCCAAGTTTGATGCTTCTCCTAAACAGCAAGGACTTCTTTACCAGGTGTAAATCTCAATCCGCCTTTAACCTCCTCTAAGATGCAAAATCAAGGCAACTCCGAGCTGGGCCATGAGAAGGCCCTCCTCACAGAGCCGGCACTGTACTTTCCCCCAAGACTGAACTCGCAACGTGAGTGACCACCTGTTAGGGGTGCCGGATATGTGAACAATCTTATATATTCTTTTTTCTCTTTATAGACGAATCAGGGAGTGATGTTCATTATTTTCCAGTTTAGTAAAAGATAAGAATTGTAAGCCCATCTCGGGGGTCAAGCAATAAGAACATCATCTATTGGCCACTGTGACTTATTGTTTGCTTATCAGTATTATGTCTATGATCCAATAAATATCTGGGAAAAATTTTTCTTAGACACTGCATCTTTTGAAACTAATACTCATCTTTCCCTATTCCTAGCCTTAGTATTCTCGACCTGGACACACCTTTATAAAAAGGGTCCATGCTCATGCCTGCTGTATATAAAGGAGTGTTACCACGAACATCAGATGCCCTCCTGTACAACCTACATCCATCAAGGTTGTTGATCCAGTAGCAAAGGCCTGGAAAAAAAGAGTTCAGGAGCAGGACAGGCTAGGATATATATGCCTGGCTGGGGGAGATGTAAAAGAGGGAACTTGGTCATCAGGTCAACAAAAGAAGGTGTCTAAAAAAAAAGTTTGGATTTTGTAGAAAGTAGGGGTTAAGTTCTTAGGGACTATAATAAAGTTGTAGGTATTCCATTCAGGAGTTTACATAAATGGAAACACTTTAACCTGAAGTCCATTTAAAGAGGGATATGTAGGAAAGAGAGGTCTAAATTTAGGGCTGTAGGAAAAGAGCCTGTTTTAAAAATATTGTATAAAGAGTCCCGGTCTTGAGTCTTTATAAAGGTTAGGTTATGTACTCCACGTCACACAAAAACCAATTGTTTTTTCACAGCGGTTTTTTGTTCTCGTTAGTCAACGCTGAAAAAAACAACTGAAAAGAGGTCCATATAGGACTTGTATAGTAAAAATGTTTCTGTAGTCTCCACAGAACTTTTTTTCTGCTATGTTTTTTGCAGGTCATTTTGTAATATGTTGCAAAAAATTACTGAACAGGGGCATGAAAATTTACTATTATTGCCGCTTTTTTTTTTGTAGAAATCCATAGCAAGTTATAAAACGGCTTTGCCTTTCCTGTCACAAAAGCCGTGTAAAAAAAGTAAAGCGCTAGGGCGGGCCAAACACGGCTGGGACAATTTTTAAACAGCGTTTACAGGCACTGGACATACAACTCAGTTTTATGAACGTTTTTATAGGATTTGGTTTTCAGTGAGTTTTTGGTCCAATGCCGTTTAGACCTAGCCTATGAGGTCGCATTTTAAAATCTGTATGGAACAACTAGGTTTGCCTCAAGGTTTGCTAGGGGTTTTATTGATTAATGGAGCCTCTGAAGCACTTTATTTTTTAATGGAGAGTCAGGAGGATTCTTGATATTGTCTCTAATGAAAAAGGGTGTGGTCACAAGGTTGGTGGGGTTCCTAAATAAAATTGACCACACAGAGTAGTATTGATGACATATACTAAAGACACAAGGGCCACATTATGAAGCTTGCCACGCTCGGGGCGCACCTTTTCGCTCAGTTTTTCCGGCGAAGTTTGCGTCTCTGATTTATGTCGGTGGCTCCAGGGCGCGCACATACATACAAAGTAAAGTTCGCAGCGCCATGCCAGTGTGATGGTGGCGGCAGTCGGGACTTAGGCGCAGTGCGGACGCTGCACCTAAGATTCGCTGCCCTAGGTAAGTGCACGACATACAAATCATGTAAAGTCAACCGCGCCTCGCCAGTGTGGGTGGGCGCACTGCTTGGACTTAGGCGCAGTGCGGGACTGCGCCTAATATGTCGCTGTCCGGGAGTGAGGTTGGGCGCTCATGTGGGGGGGGGGGGTGACATGCGGGGAAAAGTCCGCCGAGCCTCGCCAGTTGTGTGGGGCGCAGTGCGTTACTTTAGGCTCAATGCACCTAACATGTATTCCGATTCTGAGACCGGCTGGAAAACACAAAAAATCATTAAAGATGGTCCGTTGCGGAGTATGAATCGAAAAATCACGCCTTTTATAAAGGCGTCAAACATTATCAGAAAAAGAGCTCAACCCTAATAAAAAAATACATAGATAAAAAGTCACATTTCCAAAAATCCCAGAATGACAGGCGCTATATCAAAGGAAATTGGATTTTGGAAGATTGCCAGGGAAAAGTACAGTAATGTGGTGGTCAATTTCTGTAAACTATTCTCATTGGTTCGGAGACAAAAACCAACCAATCAGAATAGGTAGCGACAGTGAACCCATTAAATACCATATAGTAGTTCTTGGGGAACCAATCAAAATCAAAGGGCGGGGACAGTTCAAACATACAGGAACAAAATGGCAGAAAAGAGTCTGATTGGTTGAGCTAGCGGGGCTTGCAATCCTGCCATATCAGAATATGAGCGACTGGGACCCATTATAACCTATGGGAAAGTATGAACCCATCAAATGCAAAGGCGGGACAGTTTCAAAATACAGTACATGCAGTAAGAAGAAGCTGATTGGTAAGCTACGCTTGGGCTGTTGCTATCGCCCCCCAATCAAGCGCGAGCTACTTGTCCCATTGGTTAAGTCCTATGGAGAGATCGGGGGGCAATTAAATCTCGCACACATCGCCCGTGCAGGCTATGGAGGTATGACGTAATAAAAGCATTTTTATTAGGTTGTAAAATATTATCGAAAAACTTGCTCAAAAGATACGTTCTATAAACATAAATCAAATTAAATCCCTACCAACCTTTTGGTGCCGAGACCGCGCTACATTCAGGAATTGCGATATCTGAAATTGCCCGGGAAATACAGTAATTTCAAATTGTTTAAGCACTTCTCATTGTCGGCATAAACCATGCCAAATCAGAATATGGAGGCGAAGTGGACTCCATTATAAGCTAATACGGAGTATTGATCAATCAGAATAGGAAGCGACATGGACCCATTCTAAACCTAGATGATAAATAAAGTTACCAATCAAAATTGAAATGCGGGACGAGTTCAAAATACAGTAAAAGATACAGAAAAGGACTGATTGGTTGAGCTAGCGGGGTGCTTGTGCTATCCGCGGCCAATCAAGCGTGAGACTACTTCACATGAAGTTCTATGGGGGAAAAGAAATGCAGAGCGAGCACTGTTTGAGATTGGCTAACTTAAAGATACAGCGGGTTTTTTTACCAATGGGAGAGCGAGCCGCCGCTCTCTTATGGTTTTTCCTAATGCAATCTTGAATAAAACGTGTACATTGCCGAAATGAAATGATAAGACTCCCGAAGTTGTACCGAAGTGTATCTAAAATGATCAATAACATGGGGGTAAATGAACAAAAAAATATTAATGTGCAATAAAAACATTTTATTCTGTTATTTTACGTTAGCCAAGTGATCAATGTATTGGTGTAACAAAAAATAAAGAAATAAACATGATTTTGATTGAATTAATAATTTTTTTTCTTTACCCCCATATTATTGATCATTATATATACAGATCGTACAACTTCGGAGTCCTATCATTTTATTTCGGTGCATATACAGTTTTATTCCAGATTAGAAAAACCCATAAGAGGTCCGCTCGCTCTCCCAATGGTCCCAAAAACCGTGTCTGCTTTTTAAGTTTAGCCAATCACAAACAGAGCTCGCTCTACATTTCTTTTCGCCCATAGAACTCTATGAGAAAGTAAGCTCCTGCGCTCTGGTGGCCCGAGATAGCCAAGCCCCCGATAGCCTCAACCAATCAGCTCTTTCTGTAATTTTTAACTGAGTATTTATGAACTGTCCCCGCCTTTGTATTTGATTGCACAATAGTGTTCTCCCATAGGTTTTAATGGTTCACTGTCGCTCCTATTACTGGATTGGCTTAGGTTTTCCTGCCGACCAATAGAATAGCCTTTCATTCAAGATTTGAATTACTGTATATTCCGTGGCAATTTCCAAGATCCTAATTCCTGATATTGCCCGTATCTAATTTTTGGAAAAGTGATTTTTTTTTTTTATTAATTTTATTTTTGAGTGTTTGAGCTCTTTTTTCTGATAATGTTTTACACCTTTATAAAAGCGATTTTTTCAGAATCATACTCCATGCCGCACGGAGCTGAGAGCCGAAATTTCTGTTGCGATCTTCTATGTTTCCTCTTATGTTCCGTTCTCGCTTCACTTCGCCTCCGCCGGCTCATTTAGACCGAAGCAACCTGGTCTGCCTGTCAGAGCAGGCTAGCGCAGCAATGTCGCCGCCACTTTGGCCGACTCGCGATCGTTACATGCCCTTGGTGGTCTTTCGACGTGCCGCTTGTCCCACAACGGAACGACTACACTGCGCCCACACTGCGCCCATTGCACGCCCCTTCATGCGGGGCGCAGCTGAATAGGTGCGGAATGCTGCGCCTAAAAAACGAAAATACCTGCGTCCCCGACAGGGATTCGGGCCGGTGAGCGCAGTGTTACGCACCAGAAAACATGGCGTAAAAGCTTCATTTAATACCATTGTGGCTAAAATCAATACCCTTATATAATCTAGTTAGTGTGATGTATCTACTTTATATAAGGTGCAGAGGTCGCCATTACATGCAGCCTCTCAGGACCTATATGAGGCCAGCAGTACTGTATCTGTTGTAAGACAATTGACAACACAGGATAGAATCATCACACTACAAAAATTAGAATTTCACTACATAATATACATTTTATTTATTTTAATTTGTTTAAAGAAACATGTATAGAAAGTATTGTTCTCCATTCTGCTTTTAGAAAGCATAGTGCAAAAATTTGAATCATACAACCAGAAAGAACATTGATTTAAGTGTAGAATAATGAATAGAACTGTAACTTTGAAGTTCCATACATTTACAAAGAATAATCTAAAATATATAAAATGACCTGTGTCCATAATAAAAGAACAAATTGCAGTTCATGCACAGAATAGGTAAAAAAGTACGGAAAAGGTTACAGGTAGAGATGGGTGAATTGATTCTAACGAAGTGGAATTCGTTTAGAATTTCAGAAAACTTCGGTTTGAACGGATGTCGAAGTTTGGGGGACTTCGGATGCACGAGTGTTGCTTTTCATATGATAAAATGGCTGCGGAGCACATGGCGTTTCATGGGGCAAGCACTCTGGAGGAAGAAGGGCATTGCTTACAATGACATGTGCTGAGAGAAGCCAATCAGAGACCGGCGCGGATTCTGTGATGTCACCGCACTTTATAAGTCCGGGCGCGACGCTGGGAGCTCATAACGCTCTCATACTGTAGCTGATCAGGGGGAAGGGTGCTGCCTCGACTGCTTGTAATAGCATCTTACTGAAAAACTGATTTTTTTACAGCAATTTTTTTGGGGGGGAGCCTCAGCTATGTCTCAAGAGACTGCTTCGCTTAACGTTTCTATTTCTGATTTTGCTGGGGTATTGGATTGAAGGTCCCAGTGTGCGTCCAATGCAGCTGCAGTATACATTTTAATGCTATTGTCACATGCAAATGAATATTCCAAGGGTGATCTAAGCCTGTTCCTAGTTTCTCTTAGTTTGTATTGGTAAAAAAAGGCACAAGTCGTCCTCTAGTTCAGCTGTTGTGATAAGGTTGTTGATCCCAGACGGAAGGCAAAACAAACCCCCAATGAGGTAGAAGCAATGTCCTCATTTTAGGCAAAAATTCCTTCCTGACTCAATCTGGCAATCAGAAAATATCCCTGGATCAATGACCCCTCTCCCGAATCCTAGTCACTATAAAACTTGTTATATTATTACGCTCCAGAAATGCATCCAAAACCCCTTTTTGAACTCGGTTATTTGATTTCACCATGACCAGTCCCTCGTGGAGGAATTCCATAGTCTCACTGCTCCTCTACAGTAAGAATCCCTTTCTATGTTTAGGTAGAAAACTTTCCGTTCCTCAAGACGTAACAAGGATGCACCCTAGTTCTAGATACAGCCCTGTTATAAATAAATCTGGAGGAGATCTTAATTGACCTTTGATGTATTTAAACCATATTTATTATGTCCCAGATGCCTTCTTTTACTCTAAACTAAATAAACCCTATTCTTGCCATTTTTCTGGTGTACTGTAGTCACCTGGTCCTTATTATTTTTGTGGCCCGCCCTTGTACCTGTTCAAGCTCTTACAATGTATTTCTGTGCAATGTGTGCCCAAAAACTGTAAACAATATTCCTTGTGTGGTCAACCAGTGACTTGTTTAATGGGAGAATATCTGTTCTCATCATGTGCATCTATTGCCCCTTTTAATGCACCATGATCCTATTTTGCTTTGGCTGCTGCTGGCCTGACTCTGGCTGCTACAATTAAGTATACTGTCCAACCAGTGATTTCCAAAGTCCTTCTCCATGTCACTTTTACCCAGTGTTTTTCCATTTTACAGTTTAATCATGTAATGGATTTCTCTTCCCCATGTGCATAACCTGGCATTTATCCAGTGTTTAAATCCTCATCTGCCATTTCCTGCCAGGCCTCCAAATTATCCTGATCCATTTGTAATAACATATTATCCTCTATTGTGTTGATTACTTTACAGAGGCTTAGTTTCGTCTGCAAAGATCGATATTCTTACTGTGTATTCCTTGTGTAAGA
This sequence comes from Phyllomedusa bahiana, assembly GCA_025379985.1. Lineage (NCBI taxonomy): Eukaryota > Metazoa > Chordata > Amphibia > Anura > Hylidae > Phyllomedusa > Phyllomedusa bahiana. The sequence goes on from JAODAL010039891.1 coordinate 12,719, forward strand.
TCATTAATGATAATGTTAAAGAGGATAGGGCCAATACTGACCCTTGTGGTACCCAATAGTAACAGCGATCCAGTCTGAGTATGTACCGTTAATTAACTACCCTTAGTTTTCTAATCAGTGAGCAGTTACGTACCCACGTGCACACATTTTCCCACAGTCCATCATTCTCTATTTTAATTTAACCTACCTTTTACTGTGGCTCCGTATCAAATGCTTTAGAAAAAATCTAGATTTATCGACATCCAGTGCCTCACCCGATCCAGTCTACACTGACTTCCTCATAGAAGCTGATGAGGATTAGTTGACAGGACCGGATCCTCATGAAACCCGTGCTGGAACGGAGTTCTACATTTATTTCAGTGAGATACTCCAGGGTTAGCATCTCTGAGAAAAACCTTCAAAACAATTTACCTACTAACAGTGGTTAAGCTTTTACTGGCCTATAGTTCCTGGATACTTTTTGGACCCCTTTTTGAATATTGGCACCACATTTGACTATGCGCCATTCCATTGGGACATACCCGTTATTAGGACAGTCCATGAATATTAAGAATAGGGGCCTATCTATGACCATCACTTAACTCTTCTTAGGACACGTGGGTGTATGCCATCTGGTCCTGGGGTTTTGTCTTTTTAATTCTTCCTAAGACGGAGCCTGCACTTCCTTCCTGTTTAGACAAGAAACTTTAAAGCTGGAGTTTACCACATCTCTCTGTTCAACTGGAGGTCATCCTCCTCGTGTAAAAGTACAGTGGAGAAAAAAGTGGTTTTATTACGTTGTGCTTTTGTTTCTCATCGAAGCCTGTTCTACTGTCTCTCCCTTCAGTATTTGTCTAAAGGTGTGTCCAACATTTTCCTGGTTTGTAATTTTTTTGACTTTTTTGTAGTGTGTTAAAATAATTATTTTGGGCGTTAGTTTTACTGTTCTATAGTCAATTATCTTTTTTTTTTTCTTTTTTTTTTTTTCTTTTTTTTTTTTTTTTTTGTCTTCCGTCTCCAGCTTTGCTTGTCCTGTGTGATCTTGTATGTTTACATCACTTTATTGTTTTTCCCTATATGCGTTCGTTAGTGTGCTTCACTGTGCCCTCTGTGTTTTGATGTTAGGTGAAACTGTCTTGTGTCTTTGTTGTTTTATTGCCTCGCTTTTACAATGCTGTTGGTTCCATGCATTGGGTTTTTTTGCCTGTTTTCTTGATTTTTTTTATATACTGTATGGTATGTACTTCTCAGACGCAGTGGGTTATTAGCTATGTGATGTTTGTGTTAAAAAAGTATGCCTATTTTATTATGAGTGTATTGCCATATGTTAGTAAAACGTGTTGTCCTGCATTGTTGATGTTTAATATCGGTTTATGGCCTCCCTAAGCAGAAGTTAAAATTTAGCCTTGTCCTAAAAATTGTCAGTGTTTTTGTGTGGCTTCCTTGACAAAGTAAACTCTATTGTGTGTTGAAGGATAAACGTGAAGTGATTTATTATATTATGGTCATTATTTCCCTAGTGTTGCCCTCTCAACCTTGAATCCTTTGTTTTTCTTGTTCATTTTGTTGTCTATTCCGTTAATTATTAGGTCTGTAGAATGTGTGCTTTCTTTCCTTGTGTGTGTTCTCTGCACATGTTTGTGCGAAAGTGTAATTATCATTAGTGTATTGTACAAAAATACTGTTGTCCGTTTATGAGAGCTACAAGCTTTGTCAGATTCCCGCAAGTGTTGATGTGTTTGTGGATATGTTAATGAGTCGCCAGTATATAATAAGACCTCGTTTCTGATTAGCCGCTGCTCATTTGTATTTGCTTCTGAGGAGTACATTCTTCCATTGGTTTCTTGTTATTATTTGGGGGCCTTGATAGTCAGACCCCTATTTAGTTATTATATTTGTGTATGTGTTACCCGACAGTGTATATTTACCCCATAAATTGATTCAGCAGTGTGTCACTACCTTGTACGCTATATTGTCTTCCCACAGTGTTGCGTCAGACAGGGGGGTGTGTTTACATGGAGCCAGACACCTTGTCAACGTCCTTCCTGTTGTGATATTCATTGTAAAGAAACTGCGTGTTTGTTTTGTACAAGTACATAATACGTACGGTCATTCGTGGCTGCTCCAATTCTTGTGCGTCCTATTTACATCAGGGGTTAAATTTGTGAGCGTGTTGTTTTTCTGCTGTTGTGGGTGACAAAATTAAACCCGTCGTGTTTCACCACTCAAAAAAGATGACATTTTTCTGTGTGAGCCTAATTTACAAGCGAAGGTTTAATTACAATTTTTTCTCTATATTGTGTTGTTAGCGTAAGAAAAAACACGCTCTTGTTAAACACGCTACAAAGCTCGTAGTTTTTTGTTGTTCGTAATTCTTTTGCGCAATTTACATCCAGGGGTTAATTAAGCGTTTTGTCTGCTGTTGTGGTGACTAAATAGAAACCGTCTATATGTCACTCGCCAAATAATTTACATTTTTCCTGTAGCCTAATTCCAAGTGTGAAGGTAATTACAATTTTTTTTCTCTTGTTGTGTAGCGTAAAAACACACCATTGTAACCATGCTACAAAGGGTCATAGTTTGCGGTTGCTCATTGTTTGGGCCGCAATTTAATCCAGGGGTTAAATTAAGCACTGTTTTTCTGCTGTGTGTAATAAAATAAACCGTTCTTTCACGCCAAAAATTTACATGTTTTCCTGTAGCCTAATCCCAAAGCGAAGGTTAATTAAAATTTTTGTCTCTTGTTGTGTAGCGTAGGAAAACACGCCATTGTAACACGTTACAAAGCTCGTAGATTTATGGTTTCTCAATTCTTTGCGCACTATTTACATCCAGGGTTAATTAAGCGTTGTTTGTCCAGTTGTACTCAGTAAAAGAAACTTTGTTTTTTCACTGCCACAGTAGAAATTCTGTAGCATAATTCATTATTCGAGGTTGAATTAAGCTATGTTTGTGATTTATATTCAGTAAAAATACACCAGAGTTTTTTATCAGCACAATAACAAGTCCAATTTTTCCTGCCCATTTGTGGAGCGCAATTTATAACGTCAAGGGGTTTAACCAAGGCTTCTTAGTGGGTTCATTTTGGGAGTTCAAATACAGGGTTGTATTTATCATATACAGATATCTTCATCAACAGTGTCTGTACATTTTTAGAACAAACAGTATTGTCAGACTGAAGAGGGTGGCAGGTCGTGTCTTATACACTGTTTTTGTGAGTTTGGCTGAGGCGACAAACATTCCAGGCCGCCAGTTCGCAGCACAGCAATGGGGACGTCGCAGCAGGGTTGTACTCGCTTGAGGGCCACAACTGCTCGTTCTTTCATCTAGTGTGGCTGTGTGGTGACTAGTCTAAACCCATGGGTTTTCTTGTTGGTTGACTAGGTCATCCACTTCCTCCCAGATGGAATCTGAACAACTCCCAGCCAAGAGTCGGTGGGGAATGTCAGACACAAACCTTAGTTGGCAGGGCCCTGGGAGCGGATGTCAGCGGCCCTACCCGTCCTTAACCCGCGTTCTTGTGGTGTCTCAATCCGGTTCCCTCAGCAGGAATCTATTATGTGGTTCTGGGGCTCAGCGCTCTACGTTATATATGCGAGGATGAACAATTTGAGGAGGGGTGCAGTCTAGAGCTACTTGGAGCAAGATAATGGGGGACTGCTTCTTGCAGTAGGGCGGCAATGTATAGATGTGGAGGTGGCTATGGGAGTGGATCATGTTGTGAGGGTGTCAGTCCTCTGTATACCAAGAACGGTTGATGAGGGACAGCAGTGACGATGAAGCACAAATTGATGATGATGTAGTCCGCCCCATTGGGAGCCAGGTGAGGGCAAAGGCTTCATCATCGTCAGGAGAAGAGGGGTGTCAGCATGCGCTGTCAGGCTGCGGCGCAGCCAGGCAAGTGGGTTTTGTTGGCCGGGATTGTCAGCAGGGTAGCAGGCAGTGTGTGGTCGAAGAGCAAGCGGCCAAAGGGTAAAAAAAACCCGCTTCGCAGGTCCAAGAAAGTAGCGGCACAGGGGCTCAGCGATTCGGCAGCGGCGTGCGTAGTAGTCTCTGTCAGAGCGGAGCTTGTTGGGCGGTTAAAAATATTGATACCTCGACGCGTGCGGCAAAGTTCGTTGCTAAGACACCGGAGGAGCCGAATATGGGTATATGTAGATTCTGTGGCAGAAAGTGAAAGCGTGGCCAGGGAGGAGCTAACGTTTGCACCCACGGCCCTGCGTCAAACAACATTGAAGCGTCACCCTCGGTTGCCTGGTGTGGAAAACGTGGTTCTGATTGTGGGGGTCCATCCTGCGCGCAGCAACAGCAGCTATGCGAGCACCCAGTGGCACGCATTCCAATGTAACCAGTCATGAGCTCCACAACTCTGCATGAAGGGAAGTGTTTCTCTTTGACATCATCATCCCGTGTCCAGGATGCTCTCTGCTCCTCGCTACTCTCATGGCGCCAAGCAGTCGTTCAGCGAGGCGGTGGCATTGCAAAAGAGGACAACAGTTGCCTGTTTTTTCCAACCATCTAAGAATGTTGCTAGCAGTCTGACCATGCTCCGTGTCCCAGTAAGTTGTTGTTGGGCTGCAAGTCCCTCCCTTCCATATTGGTGGACTCTGCACCCATTCTGGAAAAGTAATGGCTTTGTGCCGAGCGAGATGGAGAGTTCCTAGCCGTGTAATTTTCTTTTCCAAAAAGGCTAGTCTGAGAGTACCAGGCACATTAAGTAAATATGTAGAACAGAAGGGTGGGCAGTCCTTGAGGGTCTCGTTTGCTTCCAATGTGCAGGGCTGAGCGCGGACGTGGGGGAGCTGTAAACTACCGGTCAGGGCCCAGTAAAGAGTACATGTCCTTTACGGACCCCACTGGGTGAAATTGCTTCCTGCCCAGGCACACAACAACTTGGACAGGAGAGCCGCTTATTGTCTCCACCACGATTGACAATGCGGCTCTTGCGCCAATGTCGCCTCACTCCGTCCACCACCATCATCTCAGCCTCCACAGTACTGCGCCAAAATCATACCACATGTGTTAGGGCCAGTGGTGTCACGCGTGGGTCTACACCTGGCTTGCCTTGGGCGAAACCAAATTACACAGGGGAGGAACTGTCCGCGTCATGCAGCAAGAAATCGATGTGTGGCTTTCTCCGTGCCAAACGAAATCGGAAACCATGGTGACGGACAATGGAAGTAAAACATTGGTGTCCGCGCTGCACCGGAGGAGGAATAGTCCATGCGCCTGCATGGCACACGTGTTCAATCTGGTTGTGAAATAGTGTGTGCCTTGTAGTCTTTCTCCACCGATGTTAGAAGATTCGTTGAAAATGTTGGGGCCAGTGTAAAAAACTGTTCATGTGGCACTTATCGTCATTCCTAACAAATGTGCTAGGAACACCTCCTTTTCTCATCGAGTGTTTGCTTAAGCTCGTCTAGTAACGGCGTTCCCTTCCTCCAAATAATGACACACTCTGTATGCGATACGTGTATTGTTGTTTTTTCCACCCTTTTCTTTCTGTGTTGATTTGTTCACTGCATAACTATTGTGAGAGTCGTAATGTGTTGGCAGATTACCGATCTGTATTGAGAAACTCATGTGATTAAGGCGCTTATGGTAGCGATGTGTTTTTGGTTATTGGGTTGTCAGGGTCTAACGCTGATGACGTCTGCGGTGTTGGGTTATTCTTACTCGTATGAGTAGGTTCTTTTGTGTAGCGCGAAGTCGCACATTTAGTGGAAGGGTGACGGGGCTCCACATGTGTGCCACATCCTGTCGACATGTATGGATAGTGTAGTGTCGCCTCAAGACTGAGTTGTTCCACGAGTTTGTCTCAAGTCCTACCCTACTGTCCTCCCCCCATACGACTCCCTACCACCCCCCCCCCCCCCCCCCCCCCCCCCCTCCAAGCAAAACTGTCACTCTCTCACACCTGCATATCAGTGTGTTTCAGAGTCAGTAAAGACCATGTAATGCATGAGTAAACTGTCGTCTTGTACTTTACTACCCCGCGGCATAGACAGTAGCCGCCACACACTGAAGTAGAATCCGCTTTGTGTGCCGGCACCGCAACTATACCATCTGACATTATGTCATAATGTGCCCTGGTCCACCACATGCCCGTCTAGGGAAATAGCAATATAGAGATCGCGAGAGAGTGTGTGGAGTCGCTGGAGGACTGTGAATAGCTCGACAGCATTCCAGCTCTCGCGCTCGAACAAACACATATGAGTCGCTACACGCTCCCCGTGATCCTATTCATACCTGCATCATATCCCCACATAAAACCAATACGAGATAACAAGAGAGGAGGGCAGGAGCAGCTGAAGGAGGTAGATGGACAGCAATGAGCCATAAAGAACCGACAAGGCATTGATCAGATACCCACTAGCCCCCCATCGACTAGTCAAGCGCAGTGATATTATACCAAAGAGAAAAGTGAGCTCACCCCCGCCCAGTGAGCACGGGCCACGGGCACGCATATCACACTCGCGCAACACACCCCGCAGACTCACTTGTGTACCTCCGCACCCCAGAGACCCCCCCGCCCAAGCCCCAATGTGATTGCTACCACTGGCTAGTGACAGCACCCACCCCCAGCATAAATACGTAAGCCCCCTATCCACGCGCACACCGCCGCCCCCCCCCCCACACGATCCGGCGATCCTCGATACTTCTGCCCCGCCCATGCACTCACCCCACCCATACTTCGGACCCCCCACACCGCCACTACCCACCCCCCCCGCCGCTCACCCCTCATCCTTATATTCGGCCCGCCCCACCCGCCACATTCCTCTCGAAACCCATGACCCTCTACCCCCCCCCTCCCTCGCTGACCGGGCTCCGGACCACAACAACCCCCTCCCCTCCACACCCCCCTCCCCTTACTACCCCCCCCCCCTAATCCGTACCCAACACCCCCTGTCCTACAATCCACTCCCAACGCTAGTCCTACCGTCTCGACCCGCCCACAGCCCACTGACGCCCCCCCACAGTCATGTCGCCCCGCGCCATCACGCTCCTTCCACTCCGCGCTCCCCATACGGCCTCCCTATAGACCACCCCCCACGCGCCACGGCCCCCACGCGCCGCGCTTCAGACACTACACCCGCTACTACTTCCGCGGATGCTGGAGGAAGGGGGGGGGTAGGAGCAGTACCAGCTCCTCCAGCAGCAACATACGTCTGGAGTCACTGATGAGGCCGCTTCCATTCACCCGCCTAGTGTAAGGAGGGCAGTCGCCGAGCACAGCAGCTCGGTCTTGGAGCAGACCCTGAACAAACAGGTGGTGGCCTACTGGACAGCACTCTGCCACCCCATGTTAGAAGATCCGCTGGATCTACTGGGCAGCTCCCAAAACTGGATGTGTAGGCCGCAAATTGCCGAGTTTGCAGTGGAGTGCTGTCCTCTTGCGCCGGCCAGTAGTGTGGCATCAGAGCTGGTTGTTCAGTGCGGCAAGGGATCGTTTACCCAAGGAGAAACCGCTTGTCCATGGGAAATGTGGAATGACTGACCTTTGTCAAGCATGTGAATCAGGCATGGATCGGCCGATTTCCCACACACCCAATGCCATTTGGCATCAGACTCATCAGCCATGACGCCTCACCCAAACTGTGAGAAATGAGGTATGGGTTCAAACTACCTGCGCTAAGCCACTATTCTGTTGCCGCCACACCGCCTGATGCCACACTTCTGCTGACAGTTTCATCCATCTGCACCAACCCCGATCTTTACAGGGACTGGTATTGCCACCCACCTCCACACTCTGTACATTGTGCCACTGTCTGGTCACTCATGTGCGTTGTTGCTGGGTTGCCATGACATCACACTGTGTCATTGTGCCACTCTCTGACCTCATGCTGTTGCTCCTGACCGCGTACATCTCCACCTCTGTCATCTGTGCCCACTCTGTGGCCTCTCCGTTTTTTGCCAACCATCCAGAATGTCATTGTGCACTGTCTGATCTCATGCTGCTGCTGTGGCTGCTGCCGTGGACCTCCCTCTATGTCATTGTGCCATCTTTGGGCCTAGTCTTTTTTTGGCCACCTCCAGAATGGTTCATTGTGCCATGTCTGACCTCTATGCTGCTGTGTCGGCCACTGTCATCCTCAACACTCTGTCACAATGACGTAGGCCACCTGAGCCCTAGCTTGTTTTTTTCCCGCTGTCGCTACCATCGGGACTTTATAAGGCGCTTACATTCCCCCTTCAGTTTTTTTGGTCAGTTTTTGCCCTCTTAAAAGGAGCCCAGGGAATTTTATATTGATAGCGTTATAAAGAGGCGTCTGGAATTCATCTGGTTGTCAATACTAAAACACAACATTGTGTATTGAAGACCAAACCATGCTCCCCTCTGCATATTTAAGCATGGCACAAACGTTAATACAGACACCCTGCTTGCAGGCTCTTTGTCAGCCTGGGATTTAGCTGTTTTTAACGTGAGTCATCCCGAGAGTAATTCAGAACGAAGTTATTTTTTGTCGGGAAATTGGGCGAAGTGAGCGAACCGAATTTCGAGAAATTCGCCCATCTCTAGTTACAGGGTTGTACACAAACAAGTATATATCAGTGTACGGGCGGGGTGGTTTTCCCTGGTTTGGGGGATAACAGAGATGAATAGATCACAAAAAGGACCCCTCTAAAAGGAAGGCAAAAACCAAAGCAGGAAACCCCTTTAGGATTGATTTGAGGCTAAGCATGTCATAATTAATAAACTAAGGGGTCTGGTTCACATCTGCATTGGAGGGTCTGCTCAAAGCCCCTGTGGCAGAGGTGCAACCGGTCCTGATTTACTATGGACACCAGCAGTGCCCGACAGACCCCAGCGACAACAACGGGAACTATCGGGTTTCTGCGGCAATGTTCATCATTTCAATGGAAAAAATAATGCAGGATGATGTGCTATATTTTGTCATTCTTGCCGGAATCTGTGACGGAGGTTCTGAATGGAACTTCTGACACAGATGTGAACCAGACCTAAAGAAGATAAATCACAATAAATTAGTAAGCAGGTAACATCTGGAAATAAGGCAAGACGCAACATCTGAGTCAGAAAATTTTGATGAATGCTGAAACCATTTTCTGTGTTGAAAACAGGAGCTTCTTCATGGTCTTGTACAGTATACACAGTGCATGAGAATAATAGAATGGAGGTTCCTCATCCTCCCCCAATGTCCAAAGAAGCAGCTCATCCAGGCACAGATAGAGCACAGAACATGTATTACCGCTCTATTTTGTAGAATGACGTTATTAGACTGCTAATTTTTGCATGTAATTTTGTATAATAGGTGATTTACCAATGAAGCACCCATGTTGATTCTTTACATATACAGCTGATTGGCACATTGTGAGATCTGGACATCGGGTCACATCTTGCTTCTGTCCAGAAAAGTTCTGGTGCCCATTCTCAAGATAGGCATGGGTCCTAGAAAGTACTGGTCCTATCAGACATTTATGGCATATTCTATTAATGGGCCAAAAATGTCTGAGATGAGAAAACCCTCTTTTAAATGTGGTTCAAGTTACAATTGCCCATGAAGACTATTATAACTTCACGCGCCTCCCTCCCTACCCCTCCCTCTCGCACACTGTATACTGTCCCCCCTCTCTCCCCTAATGTTCCTATCACAGACATATCACACACCATTAATCGCCCTCGCCCCCCCCCCCTCCCCCCCTCATCAACAGCAGTAACTCGCCCCCTCCCGTTATGTGCCACTGCTATCTCCTCGGCCTACCCGCCCCCCCCAATTGTTTCTCTACCAAGCCCCCCTCGGACGCCCCCTCTAACCGACCCCCACCTTAATTATTTTCCACTACATCATCTCCCCCAACCAAATGACGACCCACCACCCTATGCATTTCTCTTATGTGCTGAATACATTGATGATCCACCACGAAATATATCTGCAAGAATGTAAGATGTCCCTGTCACTCAGTATGTTATTAATGACCTCAGTAGCAGCTCTCTTTAGTACAGCAATGAATATTATTTCACACCTCCACGCTTACAGATGCTCACAGTGATGTTTGATCACCACAACATAGAACAGATGTAGCACAGCTTGATGGAAACCACATGCGTGCCTTCAGTATAATAACCAAACAGGTTCTAATGCTTGAGATAAATAATACTTCCAACTATAAATAGATGCAATGAATATATCACAGAATTATTATGGTTATGTATACTTACCAAGCCAATAGGTACTGTACAAAGTGCTTCAAAAAGTATTAACTCCCTTGGACTTTTTCTTGTTTTATTGTTTGACTACATTGTTTGAATCACAGTAGATTTGTACTGATCAGCTAATTCGTGATTTTACATAGCAACGTAAAGCAAATCAACACATTCTAGCTATTAAACAAGATTTAACAATGTAACACTATTTGATTATTTAAAGTATTCATATCATGTATGTAGATTTATTACATTGTAATATACAAAGACTTTCTTTAATCAATTGGTAAAAGATCATAAAATATGTACAAAATAGAGTGTTATACATTGACAGGGAAATTCTACCATTAGTGTCACGATCAGTAGTTCACATAATGTAAATACATGGCTGCACATAGTGTGCAAAAATTTGCATAAGAGAAGACATGATTTCCCATACCAAACTATATTGTAACATCATGTATTCCCAAAAAAATCAGCGTATTACACTTTTTAAATTAAAACTTATTGTTGCCTTATGGTAACCCAGTCCAGAGATCCCCTTTCATTCTTCCAGAGCACTTTATTGAATTCAAAACGGGCGGCATTCTGATGGTTTGCTTCCAGGGCAACAAAGTGAATTTTTAGTCCACCCTAAGACAGGTTTTCATACCTGTGGCCCTTAGTTTGGTGACTATACAGGATAATAAAAGTAGCAATATATAAAGTGCTATATCAAACGGACCATACGCATTACAATCAAAGTCAAAATAGCCTAGTGCTTGGGAAATCAGACCACAGTAGCGTTCCCAATACCCAACACGTGTTTTGTGTTGTCACACTTTCTCAGGGAGTAGGAATCATAAAAAACGTAGAAAGCATCAATACGCAAAACGCCTGTTGGCGAGTAGGAATGCTTCTGTAGTCTATATTTTCTTAGCATTAGGCTATTTTAGCTTGATTGTGATGCTTATGGTCATTTAATGTAGATTTAATATTGCACTTTATATATTGCTACCTTCATTATCCTGTATGGTCACCTTTATGGCTTTACTGTAGATCATTTTTAATTGACTTGAAGCTAAGTTTCTTAGTGATTTTTATAGGGAATATAATTGTTCCACTATATTTTGGTATGTGCAATCATGTCTTTCCTTATGTGACTTTTTTAGATAATGTGTGGAACCACTTAATATTATGTGAAGTATCATCATCATTGCACACTTAATACTAGCTTTCTGTCAGTGTATAACACTCTACGTTTTACATATTCATTTAATAACAATTGATGTAATAAATTCTTTATATATCATACTGTAATGAGTCTAATATGGCATTATATGGTAATATAATGCATTTTAACTGATTAGAATTGTGCTTTATAATGATGGGGGTTCATATGTATGTAAATGTAAGTTATATGCATTTTTCATTGATTTCCTCCTTATATAAGCTCGGTTTCTAATTTTCAGCTTCCTCTGAATTCAGTAGCACAGTGGGTAGAGACTAGCTGCTATGATGTCTCTCACATACAGCACACATAGAGAACATCATGCTCCCCTTTATGTTGTGGTATATTTGGCTCTGGGGTGAGACTGTAGAGCACTGGCTGGAAGCAGCAGCATTGAGTTTTATCTTTATCTGTAATGTCTGGCACTGTTATGGGGGGCACTGTATTCTGGCAGCGTCATGGTGGGCAGTGTACGGCTGGTGCTGTTATGGTAGGTACTGTATGCAGGCAGCATTATGGTGGGCTCTGTATGGCTGTTAGAGTGGACACTATATGGGGGCACTGTAATGATAAGCACTAAATGGCTGGTACTGTTATGGTGGACACTGTGGGCGACAGCAGATATCTGGCATCTTTACAGCCCGATATCCAGCACAGTCCCGTTCATACATTTTCAAATCTCCTGCACGCCATGCAGGGGGCGGGGGCGCCAATACATCACATGAAGACCAATCCCGGCTATCTTATTTATAGCTTTTTTTTGCTCGTGGGCTTTTCTGGGCACATTACAGTCGGAATCACTTTCAAAGTGCTATACCTGAGTCTGAACTGTCATGCAAGCGCTGGAATATGCCTGATTTATGACTCTCTGTATAGCGGGTTCACAAATCAGGCGCATTTTATGCCTTTTTTAATCGATTGAAATTTGTCGTGTTAACTCCAAATTTCATGCATGTCGCCCTGTAAGTCTGGCACTGTTATGGTGGGCACTGTATTCTGGCACTGTTACGGTGGGCAGTGTATGGCTAGTGCTGTTATGATAAACACTGTATGCAGGTAGCATTATGGTGGGCTCTGTATGGCTGGTAATGTTATGGTGGGCATTGTATGGGGACACTTATGGCTGGCACTGTTATGGTGGGCACTGTATAGGGCTGTATAATCGTTTTAAGCAAGCTAAATGAGCAGTCCAGTAAAAAAAAACTATTTATGTATTATCTCTGGATTTCTTCCTCAAATTAGTAATAATTATATAATCATGGCGGATCCACCAGATATACCATAAAAATATCTGATAGGATGGAGACGAAGAGCAGGAGATGAGTTGGAGAGGAGGCTATATAAGTGTATTTTTCTCTCTAGTTATAGTTGTGAAACAGTCACTATTGTAGCCACCAAAAATGACAATGAAAACAGGCACCTGATTTCCTCTTTCTGGTGAACCGGGCAGAGGACCCCCATTCTGATCTCTGGCACTCCCCAAAGTAAACCATAGGGACTCCATGTGTAACATGTGCATGCAACCTTAATAGCTGTAAATTCAAAGTAAACATAGAATTCTTTTGGACATTTTTAAACTGATCAATGTAAAATCTGTAACCTCTCAGCTGATCTCTTTTGTTACATGATTGTAGTTTTATTCATACTAACATGGTGAGGGAATGTTCTGATTTTAGGCTGTAATCATAAAAAGCGACCCAGTCATTTTTCCTTTTCTGACAAATGGAATTTAATAAAACAAAATGTACAATCTTACCAGCTTGTGCCTGTAACAAAGAAGTCAGGAGACATCATGTGAAGTTAACAGGAAGAAATAATCACACTTCTGAAAGAATGACATTGATGGAGTTAAGTCTGCCTCATTTTGTAATCTGGCAACTGTAAGGGGCCGTTCACACGGCTTATTTGGCCGCGGATTGGAGCCGTACTGCGCGCCGGATTTGCGCTGCAGTACGGCTCCAATTCGTCACAGTAATTACGGTAATCCACTGTTCTCATAGAGAACAGTGGATTCGCCGAGCGGGGAGAAAGTCACCTGCACATTATCCAGGCGCAATACGCGCCGTGGATAACGCAAGTCTATGGGGCCGGCGGGCAGCGCCCCCCCCCTTATTCAAGCCGTAATTGCGAGCGCAATCCGGCTCGCAATTACGGCTTGAATAAGCCGTGTAACACGGCCTAATCTGGCATTCTGCTGTATATGCTGGATGATCGTGGTTTAGTGGAATCCAGCTCCTGCTGTAAAGTGACCACTCTATGACACCAGTTTGTGTTTTTAATCTAAATAAACATTTGGTACAAAGTTCTTAAAATGCCTTATTAGCTAAGTTTCATCTTATGATCCAGAGCTCCAGATCTACTGCACAGAAATAAAACTAATTCTAGTCTAGCTGCCCACGTATAACCACCTCTAAGCTCCAGAGCTTACTGTACAGGCAGTCCTCGACTTACACCGTTCCGAATTACATCTGTCCCCTAATTACAAACAGAGACTTATGGGGAATGCTTGCACTTGTAGCTCCATCTTCCACAAAATATTGTAGCTGTGGAATGACAAGTTCCAGCATGCCACAGCAGCACATGAGATAAAGATGAGATTAAATCTTCTTAACAGGAGCACAGGCAGCAAAACAAATGTAAAAACCTTTCCCTGCACGATCTCAAACAAAAAAAAACTCTTTTGTGCTGCAGTTACATTTAATAAATATATCTGTTCCGACTTTCATACAAATTCAACTTAAGAACAAACCTACAGTCCCTATCCTGTTTGTAACTTGGGGACTACTTGTACATAGAACTTGACAACCTGTGATGTATTGCACAGACAGGAGTAGTAAAAGGACCTGCACTGTACTATCACCATGTTGTGGTCACATGGGCACTGTTAGTCACTCACACTGGTGGCCATTGGACACATGTGGCCCCTGCTCCAAGTGTGGCCCCACAAAATGTGAATTAATACCAAATTAAACCGGGATTGAAAAAGGGATTGAAAGGGTAACATCTCCACTTTCCTCCCACAATACCGCTAACCTGTCTAATACTATTTTTTCTTTTCCCCCATTACGAAATCCCCCCTCTCCTAACGTTTACTGCTTATCCCCATACTCCCTCCTGATAAGGGGCCCTCTCCCCCCCTGCATTCCTACCCTCTCCCTGTCCACCACCAACCTCTTTCCACTGTTATTCCCCCCGTACCAAACAAACCCCCCAAAACCAAGCTTTCCTACTCCCACCTCTCACCCCTCTCACCCCTTCGGCTTCCCGGGGGAAAACCCCCCAACCCGGGGCCACAAAAAACATTCCCCACCATCTCTCTCCCGTTTTGGCGATTCACCACTAAAAATTTCCGAACCCCTTTTCAACCTAAAGCACACCCCCTCGACCCTTGCTCCCCCATCCCCTCCTTTGGGACCTCTGAATGAAAAGGGTCGGGGTATGTAAAAAACTTTTTTAATAACAACTAAATGCCCAAAACCCCGGGACAAGAAAATCACTATTAAAACCCCCCGACAAATTTACAAAAAAAAATGAAAGTGGGGGATTTTTTTAAAAAATTAACTTTATTAATGCTAATTAAAATAATAGAAAAATTTTAAAACTCTCCGAATACAGAAAGAAAAAAGGTCAATCAAAGGGGTATAAATTATATTAAAAGACCTAAATGGGGAAGGGGCCCCATAAAAACCCTAGAAACCCTTTTGGTGCTTGCCTACCATCCCAAGTCGGAAAATCGCCCCAAAAAGGGGCGTTCCTGCAGAACCAAATCAAAATCCCAAAAAAACCCTTATAACAGTCCCTACATTTTCGACCGGTCCCATAATTAAGCCGGTCTCCCAGGGACACAAAATTTAGGGAAACAGATTAAAAATACAAACTTAGGCAAAATTGAATAATGCATAGGCAACATTACAATCATATAAACAACCAGATATTCGTCTTTACAAATCACTTATAAAGAATACTCCCCCAATGGTAAAATGGGAAGGCATCCAAAAACCCAAACACACAGTACCAAATTTTTTTAGGGGTTTAAAAGTGCTACCAAGACCTAAAAAAAGGGCCCTTTACCTCCCTGATGGGGATCATTAAAAGGGTATAAACATGGGGGAATGGGGTGGTCCGTTCTCATAAAAATAAACAAGAAAACAAAGTTTATCACTAAAAACACTGCAGGCGGACACGAACGTCCCTGTTACCCCCCAACCTAAAGAAAAATTTCCCGTCACTCCCGAGCCCGTATCGGGACTCACAGAAATGGGCGTACCACAAAAAGGGAAAACCCCGGACCCTAAGTCGGTTTTTAAGGCGCTTCGTTCCGCCAACCCTACGCATCAAAGCGGGCCTCTCTCAAAATAAAACAGAGCAGCGTCCTTTTAAAACCGCGCAACGGGGATACTATGCCCGCCGTCATGAGAAGGTGCTCTGTTTAGGAACGCGGGAGAAATCCTTACACCTAGAAATAAATGCAAGCGGCATTTAAATGGCAACGGGTATATTTTAACCTATTTTTTTCCCCCAATTTGGGAGGGCTAGACTAATATAGAAGAATTTTTAATAGAAATGATTCACTGCAAATATAATCGGTGCAAAATGTAACATGGCCCCTTTTAGAGAAAGCTAAAGTCAAGAATTTCATTGACCCCAAAGGGGCACTTTAGTTTTCAAAGTAAAAGTCCAAAAGCACCCCTTTTTGGAGGGGGGCTTTTTTTTCTGTCTCCACTCTTTCGTTTGAGACACAAAAAACCCACCCCTTTTAGAAAAGAGGATCCCCCCCATGCGAGAGTGGACTTTTTTTAAACAATTTTTCACGTCTGTGTCAACGCACCCAGATTTTCCCCAACTCTTTAGCATTTCCCCTTTGTCTTTTTTCCGACATAGAGCTCCCCACAATCACTAAAATCAGTATACCACTGTGAAAAACACATTGATGAAATGTTTTATCGGGAACTTTAAAATTTCCAGTAAATCCGGGAAACCCCATGCCTTTTCAAAGTTTTCAAAAGTACAGTTCCAAAAAGCAAAACGCCATTTGGTCTCCGAAGCCCACATTCTTTGAATATTATAATGGCTTTCTAAAAAAAATCTTGTAAGTTCTCCTCGCGTATTTTATTGAAGGATATTTTCAATGAAATCGCAAGATCAGGGTCCATTTTAAATACGTGCCAAGCGTCAGAAATCCCACTTGAATTGCCGCTTTGTCATAGTTCCAAAAAATTTGGGTTTTTCCCTTTTGGGGATTAGAAGATAATCTTCTTGTAAAATGCTGCAAAGGGCCTTTCTTAATACAAATCGGGGTACCCTTTATCCAAGAAACGTTGGCGGAGTGCCACCCCCTCCTTGAAAAATTCATCAGGGAAGAACAGTTTCTCCTCAGGGCGGAGATACGGGCCCCGGGGACCCCCGTCCATGGCAGGGGATGGCAACTGCCCCCACGTAATAGGAGTTGGGGCTTGTGCTTTAGGGTAAATCGGGGGTAGATATTCACCCATCCTTTTTTTATTACGAAATGCCAAAAAGGAAAAATTTTGCGGATCACCCAAAAATGAATTTTAAATTGAAAGAATTATTGTTGAAACTGCCACATCTTTCAAATTCCGCATGCCCCATTCCAAACCACCACCGTCGCTATATAGCGGACCCACATGCAATATATCAGAAAACCGGGGTTCATCCCAAAAAGATTGGGAGGTCTCCCACCAGCCATATAAAAATTTTTGCATAACGGGGGCCGGGGAACTGCCCATGGCATCCCCCTCAGCTGGTGGAAACCTCCCCACAAAAGAAAGTAATTTTCTTCTCAAAATGAATTTCCAAAAGCCTACCAAAAAATGGTTAGTCCCCTAAACGTTGCCTCGTGAACAAATTTTTCCACTGCCTCTCTACCTCGATCTGAAAATAAATGTATAATGTTGACACAATCTGCCGGAAAAAATTTTCTGGCCAAACTGGCCCCCAAACCCCTAAGCATACAGTCGTATCCTTTACAATGACGGGGGGCCCCCAAACGAATGGCGCAGTACAGAGTCAACGAAATACCACATTTTTGGAGGGCCCCCAATGCCTAAGAAAATTTGGGAACACCCTTGATGGAACCAAAACCCTTTAAATGGATCTTTGAAGGCAAAATTTGCCACCGAGGGTGTCGGGGAAAAAAAAATAAAACCATGTTGGTCATCAGGCGTCTTTTTTTTGCTTTAGTTAAAGTATTTTTCAATTCCTGGGGTTTTGTACCGGGGGTCACTGCGCAATTTTTCATAGCTTTTTCTATCTACAATAACGGGGAACACATCGTTTTTAATTGGGATTATCCATAACAACAATGTTTCCCCCCTTTTCAAAACCCTTTATACAGATTCTTTGCTTTTTGAAAATTGACGGGGCAGTATTCCATAGGGGAAAAATTTTCCACATTGGCCGGGATTTGTTCCAACTGCGTACCAATTCAAAAATACCCCACAAAAAAATGTCCCTAAAGGAGCCATTTTATACAGGCAATTTGAGTTGTGTAAGGGGGGCCCCTTCCCAAATTTTTTGCGTACCCAAACACCAAAAGCCCCAAACATCCAGAGCAAAAACCCATTGGTATCCCAAAAAATCTTGGCATTCTCGTTTATTTTTTTGGCAAAAAATTTTTTCCAAAGCAATTTTTTTGCAAATATTTTTATTCCTTTGTCCATAAATAAATAAAAACTACAGTTGGCCAAAGGACAAACCTCTTTTTATTTTGCCTTTTCCCTCAACTGAACCCCCCTAGAGAGATTAATTCGTGATTCGTGGAAATCTATCCGTCTATTCCTGTATTGGGGAGTCTTGGAACCTCTTCGTTGGAAAGGGGTAATTTTGGTCTAAAAAAGGGGGCCGCCCCGACCTCCGGGAAACCCCTCCGGTTTTATAACCCACCCCGCTTGTGGCCCGAGGTCCGGGGGTTTTTCCCCTTATCGAGTCGAGCCTCAATTTTTAAAATTTAGATGGGGTGGTATTCCTTCGACGTGCTTGTTATTGAGGCACAGTAAGCTTTGTTTTTCCCGGAAATCGAAATCTCGTGGGAATGCCTTTTTCCGATCTTTAATGGTTTTAAAACCTTTTCAAAAAATTAATTGAAGGTTTTTTTCCCCTTTTTTCTCAAACTCGGATCACTGGTAAATTTTTGTATCTTCAATTTGCTCAAAAGCGGGGTGTTTAAATCCAAATGCCTTTTCCCCTCCTCTTCTAGGAGCACCGTCACAAACTAATGACAATGGTAATTTCTTTTTTCCCCCTTGGGTCTGAAAATTTTCCCTTTTTTTTCTATGGGGGGGATTAAGTAATACTAACCCCAGGGGGAACTATTTTTTTTGAGGTATTTTTCGAGATTTTCGCCCCTCCCCCCGGGGATGCAATCTGATTTTTAATGTCCTGGGAGCTCTCGAAAAGCAATCGTATGTTGGAGGGGGTTTGTTTGTAATTTTTTCCCGAGAAAACGTCCTTAGATTCTAATGACCATTGGTCAAAGCTTGGTCCTTTAGAGAGGAACTTGCCAGCCCTAAAGAAATTTTCTAATAACTAACTAAATTTCCAATCCTGGACAAAAAAATACATTTAAAAACCCCCACAGAATTTCAAAAAATGAATGAAAGGGGGGGGACTGTCTTAAAAATTAACTTTTATTTAAAGCTAAAAAAAAAAAAACCCAAAAAAATTTAAAAATCTCCTAGGTACAGAAAATAAAAAAGGGCTAATCAAAAAGGTAAATAATTAAAACCAAATAGGGGAACCGATATAAATTGCAGTGAATCATTACATAACATTTTCAAAATAATGGCTAACCCCAAATTGGGGGGAAAAATAGTTAAAAATATACCTTGTTGCCATTTAAATTTCCCTTGCAATTTAAATTTGTAGTGTAAGGATTTTTTCCTGCTTCCTAAACAGAGCACCCCTTTCCTAATGACCGCGGTACAAAGAATCCCGCAACGCGGTTTTCTAAGGGGCGCTGCTCTGTTTTACTCTTTGACCCAGGGCCCGCTTTTAAGTAGGGGTTTGGGGCGAACGACGCGCTTAAAAACCCAAATTCAAAAGGGTTTCCCGGGGGTCTCTCTTTCTCGGGGACGCCATGATGTGAGTCCCGATTCGGCTCGAGAGCGGACGGAAAATTGCTTTAGGTGGGTTTTTTTGGGTGCCTTCCATTGTTACCATCTGGGGAGTATTTTTGAAAGTGATATTGAAAGATGAAAAATTTGTTTTGTTATATGATTTAACTGATTGCCTATCGCATATTTAACTTTGCCCAAGTCTTTATTTTTTAATACGTTTCCCAAATTTTGTGTCCCCCAGGGACCCCCCTTAAAATTAAAAGGACCGGCCAAAAATGTAGGGGCTGACATAGGGTTTTTCTAGGACTTTTTAGATTTGTTCCGACAGGGAAAGCCCTTAATTTGGGGATTTTCCTGCTTGGGAAAGCTAGGGACCCCCCAAACCCAAAAGGGGTTTTATGTCTTTTATTCACTTCCCTATTTAGGGGCTTATAATATAACCTTTTTTTATTTGACCTTTATTTTCTTACCATAGAAGTTTTAATATTTGTGGGATTATTTTAATTACATTAAAAAAATTAATTTTTAAAACAATCCCCTCACTTTCATTCATTTTTAATAAACTTTCCTACATACATGATTTTTTTCACTCACACCCAAATTACTCTCCTTGGGCTGACTGAAACCTCTACCCCCTCGACACGTTCTCCCCCGCCCCCACTCTCTTTTTCGGCCCCAACTACCCACAAAATCCCCGCCCCTAACAAGCATGGGGAGGCGTCGGCTCCTCCTGTCGACACCGCCTTTGTCCCCACCCCCCTCCTTCCCTCACCCTCTCCTCCCTTTTAGGGGCACTCTGCCCCATCTACGCCCCCACCAAACCCCCAAGGCGTTATCTACCGACCCCCCCGCCCGCAACACCTTTCTCGACCACTTTTCCCTTCCCGGCTTCTCCCCCTTTTTTTTCCACCGACATCCCCCCTATCATCATGGGGGTTTTAAAATCCCCAAACGAAACCCCCACCGCTTCCAAAAAAACTTCTTTCACCTGCTCCTCCTTCCCTCTCCCAGGGGCCCAAGCCCTCATAAAGATGGGCAACACGGGCCCCCATCTTCACCCCCACTGCCCCCTACTACCCCCAAAACTCCCCCCCCCCCATATCTACCACAAACCCGCTTACCTTCTCCCCCCATCCCACCCCCCCGCTCCTCCTGTCTCATACCATACACCCCCCCGAAACCCCAAAACCTCAAAATGTCTCATTCTCTCTGACTCTCGCACCCTTTCCACTATCCCTCATTTAATGACCCAACCCCCCCACCATTTCTACAACCACACAATCCCACCACCTTTGACTCACCCCCTCCCTCACACACAACAGAAAACCCCAAAATCAACAGACAACCCGGGACACAGACTCCACTAAACAACTGAGGGCGTCTTCCAAATTTTTCAAACGCCGCTGGAAAAAACTCGCTCCACCATGACTTTGCCTCAAACAAACAACACTACATACATTTAAATCTGCACTCACCTCACCCAAAAAGGGCATTTCACCAACCTCATATCCCCCCCTGTCCCCCCAACCCCCAAAAATTATTCAAAAACCTTTAACCCCCTCCGCCCACCCACCCTCCCCATCCCTCCTTTTAGCAGACGACTTTTCCATTCACTTCCTCCAAAATAACCACATCAGGAAAGCTTTAGCCCGCATCCCCCCACCCCCCTCTTCCTTGAAACGCTCTTCCCCCCTTTAAACCCTTCCCCCCCGTCACTCCCTGCAACCCTCCCTCACGCCAAACCAACCCCACACCTTACTAACCCCCCTGCCATCCCAAACCCCAACCCGACCTAAGGGTTCTACATTCCCCCCACCCCTCTCTTCAAACCCTTTACTAAAACCCCTGGCTCTTCCCTTCCGCCTTTTAAATATGCTACTATACGCCAATCCTTAAAAAAACAACCCTTTACCCCCTCCCCTTCCAACTATCGCCCCACTCACTGCTCCCTTTTTGCTTCCAACTCCCCTCCAACTTACTTCACTTTCCCCCCACCCTTCCTCCAACTCTCCCTTCCCACTAAAATCGGGTTTTCCCACCCCCCCACTCTACCGAAACCCCCTAACCAAGGTCACCAATCCTAGCAACTGCCAAGCCTCACCCACTACTCGTGCTACCCTCTTAGACCTTCCCCCTCCTTTGACACTGTCCCATTTTCCCCCGCTACAAATCCTCTCCTCCCCGGCACACGGACTTGGGCCCCTTTTCCCATCCCTCGACCTCACTGACCGGGACTTGTGTCTCCTTCTTCTCCACCCCCCCTCCCCCCCTGGCCACTCCGTTGTGTCCCCCAGGGCACCCGGGGCCTCTACTCTTTCTCTCTTTACACTCTTGCCTCAGTCAGCTCTACCCCACAATTTTTTCCCTTACCAAACTTATTGGGCGAACCCAACTTTTTTATTCCGCCCAGATTCATTCTCTCTCCCCCCCGGATCCCTGACTGCCTTCCTCCATTTCCTCCTCTTCTCCCAAAACTAAAGTGGGAAAACAAAATAATCACTTCCACCCTCCAATCTAAAACCTTGGGCCCCCTGACTCTCTATTTCCTCAACGGCTGTACATCTCACCTGTTCCGCAATTTCCCCTGCCTTGGGGTAACCTCGACTCCCTCATCTTCAACCAACAATCCAAACCCACCTCTGCCTTCCGCCTCCCCCTGAAAACCTTTTTCCGCATCACTCATTCCTCAACATGAAAACAAAAATCGTCCCCTGCCCTTTCATCTCCCACCTAACTACTGCAACATCCTTCTTTTGGGCCTCCCATCAGCACTCTTTCCCCCCTTCAAACAATTCTCAACTCGCTCCATCTTTTCCACCTCCCCCCGCTACTCCTGCCTCTCCCCCTGTCAATCTCTTCACGCTCCCCTTTTCCCACAATTTTAAATTTTAAGTTTCAACTATACCTAAAGGCTCTCCATAACCTCCCCTCCCTACACTCTTCCCAATTTCCAAATATCCCCCTCACCAAAAATCCGCCCTCACAACCTTTTCTTCTGCCTCCCCCCCTTAACGCTCCTCACACAAAGTCCCAAACTCTCCCTCTTTACCCACACCGAACTCACCCCCAACACTCAACTCTCCTCCACTTCCCGCTTCAAAAGCAACCTGAAAACCCATTTCTTCAGGCTTGCCTCTAACCTACAATAACCTGCTGTCACTACACCCTCCACATACATGTCTGCCCCTCACCTTCTGTCTCTTTCCCCCCTTGTAGATTGAAAGCCCTTGCGGGTAGGGTCCTCTCTCCCTCTGCCCGTCCCAAATTTTTTCATTCATCAATTATCACTGTATTTGTTTGACTTATGTTGTGTATGTAACTCCCTCGAATGTACAGCGCCCTGGAACCAATGGCGCTTTAAAATAAATAATAATAATAATAATAATAATAGGGTTAGCACGGCTGTTTTTGGCGATGTTTTCGCCATTGTTTTTGGAGTGTTATATGGCCCAAGACAGCATCAAAATGTTTTTATGCCCGTTTTCCATGCTTCTTTGGACACTGAAAATCCCTATAGAAATCAATGGAGAGCTTCAGTTTTAGATGCGTTTTTGACACATTTTTGGTGCGGTTTTTGCCCTGGCTATTAATTTGTTTGGGCATTTCAGAAAAAAACAGTATTGGAGAACCTCATCAAAAACCTGATCAAAACCTCGTCTGCAGTGCTTTTCAGATGAGGTTTTGAAACTGATTCGAACGCTCAAGATTCAGCTTCTAAATCAGCCGGATGAACATACCCTTATCTTGCTTGTGCAATCAGTGGAAGAACCACAGCTGTAATACATATCCTGATTCATGTACCAACTGTTAAGATTGGAGATAACCTCAATTCCAGTTGCTTAACCCCTTAAGGACCCAGCCTGTTTTGGCCTTCCTGACCCAGCCCTATTTTTGAAATCTGACATGTGTCCATTTATGTGAGAATAACTTTGACACTTTTACCTATCCATGTGATTCAGAGATTGTTTTCTCGTGACACATTGTGCTTTAAGTTAGTAAGAAATTTTTATCCATACAATCCTTGTTTGTTTGTAAAAAATATCAAAATTTCATGAAAATTTGGAAAAATTTGCGATTTTGAAAGTTGCAAAATTTCTGCGTGCAAGACAGATATTTATTCCCCACAAAATAGTTTATAACTAGCATATACCATATGTCCACTATAGGTTGGCATCATTTTTTAAATGTCTTTTTTTTTTACGACATTAGAGGGCTTAGAAATTTAGTAGTAATTTCTCACAATTTCAGAAAATTTGCAATATACATTTTTTTTAGGGACCACTCCAGTTCTGACGTGGCTTTGAGGGGCCTGCATGTTAGATACCCCCATAAATAATGCCATCTAAGAAACTAGACCCCTTAACGTATTTACAACATTATTTAGGAATAGTGTTGAGCGATTTTTATCGACAAAGTTGAAATCGGCAAGGTTTTTATGGTGATCGAATTTTCCAGATCAAAGCGATAATTAAGGTTAAAATCTGAGCATCATCTATTAAAGATCGCGCCTTTTTCGGCGCTTCCTGTAATTTTTGGGGCCGCAAAACAGATTATAGAATAGAAACAGGATGAGATGTGTGTGCGACGTCATGACTGGGATGTGTATGGTTGCGATTGGCTGGAAAAACACATGACCTCGGGTTTTTCATAGAACAGCGTTCCTGTTTCAGCCTCAGTGTCTCTCAGCGTTTTCATAGGGAAAGGACGTGCGCTCTGCCTGTGGCCACACAGCTCAGCGAAATTAGTCTATTTCTGCACAGAGAAACCTCTGCTATTAGCTGTGATCCTTCCAATTTAGTTATATTAAGAGATATGAAGATTTTAAGAAGTTAGCTAGAGAATTTTAAAGCAGCATTTTACCGGTGTTAAAGTCACGGCGGAGGGAGGGGGGGGGGGGGCCCGCGGGCGAACACAGACAAGCTCTATCTATAAAGAACATTGGATATAAAGTTCAACTAGTCTTAGTGTAGATATTGTAGTGGAATATCTTTTTTATTAACAGTTTGCTATTGAAGTATTTCCTGGATTTTTGGCAGTCTGAACTTATATTTGGGTAAACATCATTTCTATAAAGCAGGTCTCTTTGTTAGCTGCAAAACTCCTTTTTATTATCAATATACATTTCAATAGGTGTTCAATTTTACCCATTTAACACCTGTGAAATGTTTTATTTCAACCTTGCACTTAAATTACAATCCCGCAACTTGTAGTCAGCACTCAGCACAGGTTGTTTTTCCAAAAATACCGTGTATCGTACGAAAACATCACAGTTACGTGTTTTTTTTTTCTTTTTTCGCACCCAGTACTGTTCATTGACGCAGCATCTACGTAAATCTTAAAACAGCAATTCTATATTCACCACAGGTGAAT